>MJUU01012655.1:167196-179317 GCA_002080025.1 Modiolus philippinarum | reverse complement strand
TAAAAGATAGAATCTAAAGGTTAGATTATTTGTAGTTTCTATATTTTGCTATGAAGTTATTTCGCAGGTTTGTTTTGTAACTACTTATATAAACGTCCATTTAATATTAACTTTTTTATGAACACTTTTATACAATCAGTTATAAATCATTTCAAACAGTATTCAAGTGATCAAACGTTATTGTTTTCCAAACAAATATAACTGGGTCTCAATTCCTTTGGGCAATCTCTACGACCAACTTAACGATACAACAAAGGGTAATCGGTCTTTGATTAGATAAAATGACATACAAAAAGATTATGTGGTATATGATGCATTACTAAGTGAGTTTGAAAGGAAACTAAATGCCAATGACAGTGGTACAAAGTAAAATAATGACCAATGAAGCAGTGTAGTAGCAACTCCAGCAGAGTATTTGAAAGACTAGTAGTAACACTGGTTACGGTAACTGTGTTTAGACTGTAATTAAATTACATGAAGTTGGCATTTGATTTACAAATTCTCCATTTAGACTTATAAGATTTGATAAAACTGACAATTATGGCTGTTTACCTGAATCATTTACATATTTTATATGCAATTTATCAATGAATTTTACCTATATTCATCTTGTAACACCTATAAAAACTCCTCCAAAACTCCTGTCTTTTGTCTGGTAATCAATTAATCAAGAGTTCTATAGAATTCTATTATACACCAATTTGTCATCACTGAAGTATCAAGGTAAAACCCTTCAGGCAGTACAAATTAGTATACAATAGAATTCTATAGCACTTTGAGTAATTGATTAACAGTTTTGGAGGTTTCTTAAGAGGAATATAGGTATATTCATTGATGAATTGCAAATAAAATACATTAAATTAATGATCCAGGAAATCCACCATAATACAAGTTGTGCTGTTGTTGATCATAAGAGGAATAAAATGTACACTGTAATTCAGGCATAAGAAATTACACTAAAAAATTTCTCGTTATATCTTTTTAAAATAAGATGACTTTGGCCGGGGCTATTTTTAATTGTATGCATTTTTGTACTGAACATTTAGCTATAGTATTGAAATGTAGGTCACAATTTTACATCCCGGTACATGTAAATGTTGCTGTATTTGTGCTTTTGTAAGTTTGCTTATTCTATAAGTTGTTGTACTTAAATTGAATTGAAAAATTAGTATTTATTGTTCAGTTAGCAGTACTTAGAGTAAACTTGGTGCCTAATTGAATGGGTAATCTAGATAAAGACTCTAACCTATTATTAAGGATTTCAGATTTGAATTATGCATTGGAAAAGTGAAATGTTTGGAGAAATATTTGCAAAACTTAATATTTCATAGAGAACATGTATGCATGCCATATCTTCTATCTGGACCCAAGCTTTCAGTATTGTATTATTTTCTGTCAATTTTTGAGCTAAGGGGTCTTTGTTATGACATATATGTAGGTCTTGCTTAACATATTGTTCTCGTTCTATTTTCACTTGCTCCTATCATATTAGTCATTGCAAAATATGTTCACTTATTGACTTATTGACAAATTGAATCATGTGCAAAAGAAAAGTAAAATGCCTTGATTAATTGGAATTTTAGATGTTCTAAAGTTTCAGCATTTGTTTTCATTGATTCACAGTATGTAAGTACTCCCAGTTGAAAAGTCTAAATTATTGGTATACTTTTAACTCACCAAAACTACCACTGCAATGTTGTAAGGAAGATAGACGCTGTTGCACTGCAAAATTCAATTGCTCATTTGAAAAATAAAGAGTCGGATAAAGGGCAAGTTTGATTTTCGGGCAAGAACAGTATTTGACAGCTTTTCCTTTGTGACGTCATAATTGACGGACAGATTCTAAACGTAGTATTTCATCCACTTTACCACAAATAAGCTCCCGTTTCCCGTTAATAATGCATAATCGGGAAGCTTTGTACAATATCTCAGTTAAAAGCATAGTGACATATACATTTTTTTTTGTTTTATTGTCCATTGTGTATGACCTTACCAGTCTACTAGTTCCTATTGTGTAAACAATTTAACACTTTGAGTAAGCTGTACCTATTATTTTTTTGACCAACTAGAATTGCTGAACTACAACATAGATTGGAAAAAGATTTTGGTGGATTGCTTTTGTTAGCTAATCAACACAATCAGGATCCTTTTGAATTGTCCAACAATACTATTGTACATCAATCTGTTATGGCCTGGGGAGGTTTTACCTTGATAGAGTATTACCTTATAAAAAGATAAATCTATTTAATTAATGAAAGAAAAAAATTGACAATTAATTCAAATTCCCTTTATTTATATTGCAATATTTATTTTTGAATTATGCAATTTAAAAAATTTAATAAAGTACAATATTTTTTCATTAAATGTAAACTATTTATAGTCCCTATTTTCATCAACAGATCAAGGTAAAACCTCCCCAGGCCATAACAGATTGATATACAATAGTATTGTTGGACAATTCAAAAGGATCCTGATTGTTTTGATTAGATAACAAAAGCAATCCACCAGAAACTTTTTCCAATATATGTTGTAGTCCAGCAATACCAGTTGGTCAAAAAAATAATAGGCACAGCATACTCAAATTGCTAAATTGGTTACACAATAGGAACTAGTAGACTGGTAAGGTCATACACAATGGACTATAACTAACAGATCATATAGTAAACTATCCATTTACAAAATATGTAAAATTCTCATGGAACTATTAGCACATTTTCCTCAATTCTAGATTCATACTTGTTGTTACATATTTCAGGTTGGTAGGATTGGTTCTTCAAGTCAGCTGAATTATAACAAAATCTCATGGATATGAATATCAGGGTCTTATCTACCTTAATGCACATAGTAAATATTTCTAACACATGGATAGTGATGTTTCTACCTTCAAGTGTTTGTGACAGTGTTACCCTGCTCTTTTCTTTTTGATAAAGTTTTGAATTTTGATATGTGAATTTCAGGTACGAGTTAAAAGATCAAATATAAGTTCTTTTCTTTTCCATTGATTTTTGCATAATTACTGTCTTGAGTGTATGTGAGTGTTGTATGATGAGTTATAGATATGGTTGAATTTTGTTCTAGTTGAATGGTTCATCCTGCTGAATAGTGAATGTTTACTAGGGTAAAAATAATGTAATTTGCACAATCCTTTTGCATTTAAATTTGTGTTGTACCAATGCAATAAGTTTGTTGTGTATATCTGTCTTTAATAGGCTTAATGCTCTAACCGATTATATATCTTAATTTTAAACTTCATCCTGCATGATAAAATGTTCTGATTAGGTCAGTATTTAAGTGTCTATTGGAAATTTTACCCCCTTTCAGTATATGGTTTGGTGTAGAGATGCCATTTGAGCACCTGGAAATTATCTTCATTTTATGAGTATAATATAAATCTTAAATACTTGTCATTTTCTTAGTAGCAAGAAAGATAGCACTGACAACATATACGCTGTAGTCAAATTCTGTCTTTGACTTTGATCTCAATGGGTTGTAAATATTTGACAATGATAAGATGGTATCATTGTTACTTAGATGTATTGGTCATTTATGTTGTAATTCTGGTAGTGCTGAGTTTTCAGAATATCAGGGCTTTTCAAGAAATAATTGTTTGGAGGGGGGTCGAAAGGCACTTGAATTAAAATTTGATGGGTTGTGGGGTATATTTGAGACTTGTACTGAAGAAGCAATGAGACAATAACATGGTGGGTCCTTTTAAAAAGTGCCTTCCAACTCCCCCCCCTCCCCCATACAATTATTTCTGGAACAGCCCTCATTGAATACCTATTAGTCTATTGACTTATTTTTCTAAAAATTCAATATAGATATTACAAAGCCCACAATACCATAGCAGATGGTAAACTGTTTCCTTTTACCAAAGATTGATTTCTCTAGATTTTCAAAGTGTTTTATATATAAGAATGAAATTATAATATTCTAAAGGGTTATGTACATGTATATACTTTATGTTGTAAACTAGTATTTTTGCTGTTGCATAATCTTTTAAAAGAGTATGAATGCCCTTTAACGTTAACCATCAAATGCCTCTTTTCAGCTATCGTTAACGTCAAATGGGTCAAAATTTTACCGTTAATCGTCAAAAGAATTTAAGCGTGATTAGTAAAATTACTTGAAAATCGTACCGTTATCCTCATTTGGAGAAAAAATTATCGTCATTCGTCAAAGCATATTTTTTTATAGAAATATCTAGCAAATTTACCGTGATGACATAAAAATTACCGTTAACGTCTTTTGGCCTAATTTTTTACCGTTATCCGTATTTGAATGATACCCCCAATTCCTGCCCTCTTTTAAATGAAATAAAATGTGAAAAACATGCACATAATGTGAAAAAAAAAGAAATATAAAAAACAGTATTCAACAGCACCATGGCTTCCAACTTTCATGCAAAATACATGAGAATCACATGATTTTGGGGCAATTTTTTTTATATTTCTTTGATCTTTTATTTTTTCTCTTTGATCTTTGACCTTTTTACTAAATCTGGTAAAAGTTGGCAGCACTGATAACATCAGGGAACTGTATACGGTAACTGTTATAATAATTACCTGTAAATCTACTAATAGAGTATTTATAGGCTGCAGCACTTTTATTTTATGTTTCAATTATATATTGCATTTGTAAATAAGCTTTAGTTCTTTACTCAGCTTATCTGAAAAACTTTTTAGCTCGCCGGGACGAATGTCTGGAGAGCTATTGTCATACCCCCGGTGTCAGCGTCAGCAAAATTTTAACCTGGATTGTGGAATTGAGACCTGAATAGCTAGAATGTTGATATTTGGTGTGAGACTTCCTTTTGATGAGAGCTTTCTTCTGGTACTATACATGTAGACATTTTGACCTTGACCTTGCCCTGAGGGCAATTTTTAAAGAACTTTAACCTTGCCTCTAGAAGGTAGGCTTTTAGTGGTAGGGTGTTCATATTTGGTATGTGACGTTCTTTTAATGAGAGCTTTCTAATGGTACCATATTTGTAGACATTTTGACCTTGACCTTGCCCTAAGGGCAATTTTTTGAAAACTTAAACTTTGCTTCTAGAATTAAGTTGTTTAGGGTGTTTATATTTGATATGTGACTTTCTTGTGAAGAAAGCTCTCTGTTACTTTCGAGATTATTGTGCATTGAGGTTACTGGAATCCCCGGCAAGCTATGTTGTCTTCTGACAACTCATGTTAATTGTGTACTTATATACATGTATACTTTCTGGGAGAAAATATCTGTTATTTGTTATCTAAATGGTAAAGAGGCCATTAACTTACATTGTTATCTTATGTTATATATCATTTTATTATCTGTGTTATCCAAACAACGAATTAAATTAATATTCTTACTAGGATTGAATAAAAAAAATCCACTGTCCTCACCCACTTACTTATAGCTTTGATTTTTGTCTGTCCATTAGGCAATTAAATTGGTATTTTAAATGAATTTACAATATTTTTTTTTCATAAACAATTAATACATACAGGCAGTTACAAAGAAAACATAATACAAAATAAATATGCAATTACTGGTGTACATGAACAAGATTTTTCATGAGGGAGATAAAAACTGTAAGCTCTGTCCCGAAATGTTTTAAAAATGTTTGCTTAGATCTAGAATTTATAATTTCAGCCCTTAGTTAAAATGAAATTATTCAGACATAATTTATATATAATTAAAAAAAATCTATTTTATCATTCATGACTTCATCATTGTAATGTTCACATGTTATGAATGACTAACATGCTCATTAGACTTCGCAATCAAACAAGAAATAATGTTTATATCCCCACTTTGTTGGAGAGGTGTTTACTGTTCTACACTGTGCTGTCTGTCAGTCTGTCCTTTTGTCACCTTTCGTCATAGATATCAAAGTTTGTGTATGTAGAAATGATTTGATATGTCATCTGAAACTTCAAGTTGTTTTTGCCTCACCATTGCAGATCCATCAGTTATCTGCTTCCTGTTTGCCAATAATTTTGTTTGTCCCTATTTAATTCATATATTGACATTTTTTGTCAAAGCACATAAATCATCTTTGGTCAGTGAATGCATCTGTAGAGTGATGCTGTTTCAGATGATAATTTGGTCACTCTGACCTACATTTTATGCTTCAATGACTTAGGTTAAAGTTTGTGATAAGGTTCATATCTGAGAGACTACATGTCACAAATCAATTATATTTGGTCAGTGGATGCGTCTTGGAGAGTGATGCTGCTTCAGATGATAATTTGGTCACTCTGACCTACATTTTATGCTTCAATGACTTAGGTTAAAGTTTGTGATAAGGTTCATATCTGAGAGACTACATGTCACACATCAATTATCTTTGGTCAGTGGATGCGTCTTGGAGAGTGATGCTGCTTGAGATGAAAATTTGGTCGCTCTGACCTACATTTTATGCTTCAATTACTTAGGTTAAAGTTTGTGATAAGGTTCATATCTGAGAAACTACATGTCACACATCAATTATCTTTGGTCAGTGGATGTGTCTTGGAGAGTGATGCTGCTTCAGATGATAATTTGGTCACTCTGACCTTCATTTTATGCTTCACTATTGACTTTTCAGATTTTTTAATACATGTATTACATGTGTACATCTAAGCTTCACCTTAAGTAGTAAACAGTTATTTATCAATGAAAAAAAATGTTTGAAAACTGAAAAATCAAAACATACAAGAATCATTGAGAATTGATATTTTGAATTATTAACTTAATTTGGAAATTTAATTGCTATAGGCAAGAGGATTAGATGTTGTTTCTAACTGCTCACATCTTGTTATTTCCTACAATTGTATAAATTAATTAAGACATCATCTAATATCAGATATTATCTTCTTTATGTCAAAGTTTATAAACTGGTAAAACTATTTAACAAACTTCTCTTTCAGCTGTGGTTTACTTTCCAAGAAAATTTTTATTCCTTCAATGTTAAAGTTATTAATCTCTTAGTATAGTTTATTGGCATTATCAGTCGTAGGTCTGTATTTTACATTGAGGGCCGACAGGGATAATGTATGACTGAGGTCTGATGAAAACTGTTACAGTTGAACTTCAATGGCTAAAACTGCAATAACTCAAACACCATGGATGCCTCGAACCCTTTTTGTAGTCCCTTTGATCAAGTATAAGGCATAGTTCGACCTCGATGGTTCTAACACCCCGATGGCTCGAACTGTTTTCAACGGTCCCTTGGGTGTTCGAGGCATCGAAGTTCGATGAAATAGAAAAATTGTAATGATACGCATAATTATCTGCAATATGTACTTTTTTCTCTTTGATCTTACTAACTGATATTGTCAGTATTTTTGTACTGACCTGTTGCAAGAAAATATCAGACAATGACGTCATGATTCTTATGATGTTGCAGATAAAAACAATAATGGTAGTTTTGAAGGTCTCGACAGAAAAAATCACTAGTATCACAGCTCGTCCCATGGGACTCGCTGCGATACAGTGATATTTTCTGTCTAGACTTTCAAAACTACCATTATCCTATATATATTTTTCATAAACTTCAACCTTTGGAGAAAATTTTAGCTGAAAAAGTTATCGAGACTTTTGGTCATTGTAGAATTTTCCTATTGTCTTCTTTTTTGTAATTATTTATAAAGATAATGAATCTTTATCAAACAGTGACTGTATCTGTAATGAAAGTCGTCCAGAAAATATATTTCATTTCTTTGATTTATAATGCGTAAATCAGACAGTTCTTGTTCTTGGTTGCATATAAAACAAGAAAGTATAATATTAGCTTGGATACACTGGTAGATCATAGCATAGTGAACTTTTCATATCAGTTTGTAAATCTACAAAACTATGTCTATAAATTTCAGTGTAGATAAAGACATGTTTGTGCTCGTTTACTGTTGTATTGTGTACATGTATATCAAGTTAAGACAAACAAATAAAAATTATCTATTATATTGCAAAATTTTTTCACAAAAGAATTTTTACAGATAAATCTTTTTGTACAAATTAGCCATCCTAAATTAATTCTATGTTTAACCTCACCCGCACACATAGGTGTTTGAGAATTATTGAAAATAAAAAAACAAACTAAAATTTTGCAGTGTTCATAAATTTTCAGTCTGAGGTCGCAATCTGTCAATAATTGAGCAGTCGGGTATGGAACTAATGAAAGACTGGCAAAAGAAGGTGGAATAAAAGGTTTTATGTCAGTCAAGAATTTAAAATAAAAATGCGACCTCTGCACTAAAGCATAATCATTTGCAAAATTTGTAACAGATAATTTGCAAATGTTTTATTCAAAATTTTTGTTTGTATTATTTCTCCCTCCCTCCCTCCCTCGTAGCTTTTGATGTCTGAAGTTGACGTTAAACATAGAATTAATTTAGGACAGCCTTAACAGTACAAATCCTTTCTCAAACTGTTGAAGTTCATATGAGCAAGTGATTTCACAGATTTTCTTATGTGTTTTGTTTGTTGAATAAAAAAAAAAAAAATCCGTTTAGAACTGGTCAACAAATTGTGTTATGGGAGTACTTACATTGTCTCATTGTTATTACTGGTAGTTGAGATTATATAGAGAGAAAAATTGTTGTTATTTTGAGTAGAGTTTGTGTATACCTGTATGTTAATAAGTGATTTTACATAAATAAAACTGTTATGTATTGTTGTTTTTTTTTAATGATATAATATCAACAAGAGGCCCTCGGAAGCCTCTTTTGCTCAAATTGAACATGGCTCTTGGAAGTTTAGTGGACATCTGTGTTATAGGGTCCACTTATGATCCCTGCTAGCCATATTGGATGATTGCTGACCTGCTGGACACCCTGGACACCCTGTTTGTAAGCAGCATCTGGAACCATTGTAACTTAGTTTGGTTCTAATTGACTATGTAGTTTAGAGAATATCTTTGAATGTGTTTCCCTATATATCCCGATTTTAAAATATGATCTCTGCTGCTAACCATTTTGAATTACTTATGACTTTGCTGGTCTCTGTCTTAGAAGGGGATGGTACCATCTAAGTCATCTAAGTACCATATTGATTAAGTTTGGCTTTTAGTTCTTGCTCTTTTAGATAGGAGAAATATTCAAATCCATTTTCTACAGGGCTAAATGTTTAACTTTGTTCTGAACTACTGCCCCTTTTGGATGAGCTGAACAATTTACCTGTAAAACTAACAAATTAATCCTAACAACTGCAATATTTCTTATTGGTAAAGTCAGAGGTTATCCCCATTAAGAGTGTCCTATTATGTTTGTTGTGAAATTAGAAGATAAGTTGAGCAATTGCAATAGGTTTATGGGTAAAGTCAGGGGTTATCCACAGTAAATTTTGTTACTAGATGATGGCCAATTTGAACAACAGAAAAATACCAAAGTAACAGCACTTAATCAGCACATGATAAGTGACATTCATGCCATTATTTAGGTATGGTTTTTAGATGAAATTTCCCATACTCTCAAATGTCAAACAGTTGTCCTGCATTAAATGTCATTTTGAATGAAAATAAATCACCAAAGTAACATCACTTGATCAGCACCTTTTTAACAAACACCCATGCCATGAATGGTGTAAATCACTTACAGTCGAACTATGGTGGCTCAGACAACCAAGGAAGCGATGAAAACAGCTAGAGTTGGAGAAGTGTACAAGCCATCGAGGTTGAACTATGTCAAAACTTGAACAAAGAAACCAGAAAAGGGGTTGGAGACATCCATGGCGTTTGTGATTTGTTCTGTTTTTTATTTTAATTGAAAGCCCAAAAATACATAAATAAATAAATAAAAAATATGAAATAAACTGCATGAATCTCTTACTGGTCTCTTAAGTGTATAGGGAATATCAATCTATTAGATTGATAAATCTTCTCAGTCAAAAAATCAACTTAACAAAATATAAAGGTGAGAGTCCTTACAATTGTTGATTAACACCTATTATGTAATTTCATACTCCAATCAAGGTAGTTGCCTGATGCTGAAATCTGCCTATTGTAGTAAATAGTTAGAATATCCGCTGTAAATTCAACAAGAAATGACTAACTACAACAATCTTTTTTTTTTAAAAAAAGTACCAAAAATCAAACTCTTCATCACATGTACATCTGCAAATGCTATGCAAACTTCCTAGTAGAAAAACTTTTGGAGGAGTCGCATGAACAAACCATGAATTCTCTATTATAAAAATAACAAAAATATAAAATAGGCAATCGAAGATTAATAAGATTGCTTCATTATGGCAGACGGTCACAACCTTATTTTTCCAGGATGCTGATCTACAAACATTTGTGCATGAATATGCAAAGTTGGATAATTTTATGTCCAGAAATTGACATGGACTTGAATGTAAATCAATCATACTGAAAATATCATGGAAAATATACAGTGACCTAATCTTGCCTGGATGCTGACCTACAATCCAAGATGCATGCACATGCAAGTTTTCTTGATCCTACCATGTACAGCAACTGAGAAATAAACTCGCATATACCGGTAATTTTAAATGCAAGTTAATCATTTAGAAAATATAGGTCAAACTGACCTAATTTTGCATGGATGCTGACCTGTCACTAAAGATGCATGTACTTGCATGGTTAGATGATCTTGCTATGTTCAGTAACCGAGATACAAACTTTCGCATAAACTTGAATGCAGGTCAATCATGTGGAAAACATAAGTCAATGCAACCTTATTTTGCCTGAATCCTAACTTAAAACCAAATATGCATGCATGCATATACAATTTTAGATGATTTTGTCATGAACAGAAACTGAGATATGAACATATAGTCTCTAACATTGTTTCCAGTTTATTACGTTTATTTCTCACATCGAGATAGTTAAATTTCCACATTTTAAAGTTCGAGGTCTACCGGAGAACTTTAAAATGTGAAAATTTTAACTATCGAGATGTCAGAAATTATCATATTAAACTGGAAAACAATATTAAGAGATTTTTTCTCTAATTCCTACTCAATTTATTTGACGTAAAGCGATCTCCGTAGTCTCCAGTCTCAAGTATGCCGCCATATTGTTGCTATCATCGTTGCTATGTGTATCATTGCGCCTTTCATTGAAAAGGGTGTTAAGTGTAATATTTTTGATAAAAATGTCATATTATCAATATATTGAGATATCTTAGTCATAAAAATGCAAAAACCAGATCGCTAGACAATGATGCAGGTGTTAATTTCATCCACATCCGGTGACACTATTTCTAGAAACTGTCACTGATTGACCAATCAGCAAGTGAGATCAATTTCTAAACATGTTGATTATTAATTTCATCTAACATTATTTGGGAAGTATTTATTTTGAACAAGAATTAGAGAAATAGTCTTAAACTTGAATAAAAGTAAATCATGTTGAAATTATTGATCAAAAAGACTTAATTTTGCCTGGATGCTGACCATTTAGAGTAATTGATGATAAATTGAATGCAGGCAATCAAACAGATAATCCTAGTCAGAGATGCCTAATTTTCTTGAAGCTATGAGTCGACCCAAGATGTACATGTATGCAAAATTTGATGATTCTTAACCTGCTTAGTTCCCAAGATATATACCTTAATATGCAGAAGCAGGTATGGATTTTGACATTAGAGGTACTCCAATAGTCCATCCCAATTTTTTTAGGGGAACCAACAGGGACTTGCTCCCGGTCTAGAAAAATAAAGGGCTACGCCAAGCGCAGCATGATACGACCGCAGCATATCGACCACTGAAATTTCAACAAAAGTAGTTTAAAGTGAATGTGGACACAGTAAAGAGCTTGACACAATAATTAGATGGACACAAAAAGAAGCTAGACACAGTTATTAGCTAGAAACAAAATAGGGAAAAAACCCTTTTGATTACTTACTGATTAAAAACCGTAAGAGCTATGCAAAATATGTACTATCAACTAAAACTTTACATCCATAGAAATTCAAAGAAAAAATCCATCGAAATCTGATGAAAAATAAAGATATGACACATTTAGAAAAATTGCAATTTTGGCCCCTTTGACCCCTTGTAGCTCTGAAACAGTAAGAGCTACAAAAAATCCGTTGACATACTATTGAAAGCTTATATCAAGAGGAATCCAAAGAAAAAAATCCCATCGAAATCCGATGAAAAATAAAGATTTGACATATTTAGAAAAATTGCATTTTTG
>MJUU01012655.1:113368-133644 GCA_002080025.1 Modiolus philippinarum | reverse complement strand
TACATTATATTTTGCTTGGAAAAACGACGTAAACTTATGTTTTCTCGCTTATTAGTGTTGCGAAAAATAGAACAGAATTTAATTTCATTTAACAGGAAATAAATGACATCAAACATAATTCATTGTATGTTGTGTTGGTTTAATTTAAGGGGTTGGGTAGGAGGATTTTGATCCCGATTTCCCCAGAAAAAAATGTACGCTTCTCTCAGTCATCCCAAAGAATAAAATTGACCGAATTCCGTTCCTGATAATTTTTTTTTTCCGAATTCTCTGTGAAATAATTGGCCTTTCCTGTTGTCACAACAAAGATCATACAGACCCTCATTTAAGTCAAGTTAAATAATTATCATGCATGTGTATCGTGATAATGCTTCTTCAATATCATACTCTCGTCTATTATTTATTAATAATACATTGTCACATCATTTTGTATTTAACCTGTGAAAGTATTGTGATATAAAAAAAACATTTTCATGGGAATTTTAATTGAATTTTCAAAGCATCATCTGAAAATTCAAATCGTAAAATGCAGTGAAATTGCCCTGAAAATTGATTCTATTGTTAACGATGCCAAAAGGAGATTTTTGCTATCAGGACTCAATTTGAGAAGCATGTCGAATCTTATGCTGCCACTTTCCCTATTTCGTTATGAGCAATTCATATTTACCCACATTGATTTTTATCATAGATGTTTTTTACATGCTTTCACAGACAGTAACCTGTCCGCAATTCATGATGTTCGGTGATTTATGACGTCGCGCTTTAATCTGTGAAGTTGCGAAAACAACATTTCAGATCCGGCGATGTTATTATCTGCCCTTGGTACTGTATCGTATCCCCTTAAAAATGATCTTGATTGAAACTTGCTGCATAACTTCAATATTTAATGATATTTGTTATACATGTTATTGCCAAGCAAAAGTTAAGAAATTGACACGAGACAATTGTGTCACTAACGAATTACTGACTAAAAACAAATTTGCCCTAATATTTTTTTTTCTTATGTTTTCCTACACAATTTGGGAAGTACCAGAATGAATTTGAACAAGAATTAGGAAAAGAGCCATCCCTGTCATTGCCTTTGAAAAACTCAAGAAAAACTAAAAGTTTACATGGCCTGTATCTTTAAGACATGTTCCCGTTGATTTAAGTTGACAAATACATCTACAGCTCAGTCTTAGATTTTATAAACAACAACTGTTTTATGTTAGTATGCTTGTCCTATGTCTGTATGTTCTTTGTCTGATAGAAAAGCTCTGTAGAGCTTATGTTCTATATTCACATATTAACTTGAGTTTTTGTGGCCACAAAGTATATCTCAATTTTCTTTCACTCTTTAATTACATCTGACTATACTTTAAGTGTCAATTATTCACAGTTTAAAATTAACCCTCATTTATGTACATCTTGCGTGATTGGTCATCTCTGGCTTGAGTTCCGAGACATCAAACCAACCATGTACCATGAATTGCACTTAGATTTACCCTATGGCAAAGCGTAAATGTCCTCCTAGGATTTATTGAACAAGTAGATTTTCTTTCATTTCTCTACTGTTTAATTTCTTTGAAATCTTAATCGACCACGTAAGAGAAGCTGTACTTGTAAAAACTCTTATAGATACATGTAGACTTACTAACCAACTGATCTCTTTTTTCATAAAAGTATATATATAAAATAAAATTTTAGTAACAGCTCTTATTAATGTGTGCTTTATGTAGTAAAGTTGTGATTGTTAGCCAGTGTGATACTTGCAAGGACAGTTCTTTCTATTTGATAGACTTTATATTCAAATTCTTATATAAAAAATGTCATTAAATACATAACATTGGTGAAAATTTAGTCCCATTCCAAGAACCAGTAAAAGGTTAAGAATACTACATTATTTACCATCATCTGAAAATTCAATATTTTCCTCATCAATCATATCTTCATCAAATTCTTTAAAAGCATCAGCAAAATCACCATCTGCCTCAAAATCGACCTCCTCGTCAGATAAACCTCCCTCATCATCTTCCTCCTCATCATCAGATTCCTCCTCCATATCCTCTGATATCTTCTTCTTCATTTGTTTTTTCACTTCACTGTAAGGAAAGTATCACCAAAAAATAGCACTTCTAATTAAAAAGTTTTTCTGAAGCAGTTTAGGGTAAATTACAATTTCCATTTTAGCAATCTAGTACCACGTAAAAATAGAAATCATAAAACTACACATGTTACATTTCTATCTCAAATGCCATAACAGAAGAAATTTCATTTTACAACAAATTCGTAGCTCAAGATTTTTAAAATGCTAACGCCAGCATAAAATATGTTTCCTTAACAGTAAATACATTTTGCAATACAGCTGATTTTCCTACCTTGTAAAGTGGAAGTTTGTAGGGAGCTGAGAAAATAGGTACATTCAGTACAGAATTCACTTTTAAAAATCCTCTTTTATTCATATACAGTTGTATTCTTTGTTGGGGTAATACAGATGTTAATGATATGTTCATGTCTTTGAAAAATAAGCATATTCTTACAATTAAAGAAGTCTCTTCAGCGACATTTTTACCAGATATCATCAACTGCTTATCTCTTTTTTCTATGAATTTTGCTCCATGTATTAGATTAAATCTACCTTAATAACAAATACATATATAAATACAGCACATGCCCTAAATTTTATTTATAACATTACACTAAGGGAAACATACCTAGCAAAATCAATATCATCTTCACCATAGTTCCCTGCATCAAAGTTCTTCTCATACTGATCTATAAGTCATAACAAATTCAATGATAGCTAATTTTCTGAGAAAAAAAAATTCAAAGATAATGTCAAAGGTCAAAACAAAGGAATATAAATTTCAAGAAGTATACATTAAGTAAAATTTCTAGGTATCTATTGAGCAAATCATACATTGATTTACTTTTATATAGGGAAACCTGTCAGAAATGAATCCGGATACCACAGTGAACCTGTCTAATGTATCAATTTTTATATTTTATTAACCTGTATAAACTGAACCCCTGTCTATATGGAACAAAAACCTAAGTCCCAAAGACAGTTTTTTTTTTGTTTATTGTTAAATGCTATAATCATTACTTTAAGGTGGTAGGGGATAAAAAAAAACTGTCAGATAGATTTTTCTGATATTTTCATGACTTTCACTTTATTATTAGGGCATTGAAAAAATGAAATAAAATTTAGGGGTCACTGTTCATATAAGCCTGAATCTGTAATGTAAATCAGCTATTTTGGTTAAAATGATTGAGAAAATTTGTGAATTTTACAAACTTTTAATCTATTTTAGTTACACCATATCGAATCTTTTAAATTTAATTATAAGCTTATATGCTTGCCTTTGATTTGCATGAAAAATATTTTGGGTCACCATACTAATTTGAATAAAATGGCAAAAACATGATTTTTTTCATATCATTTCTGTGCAAATTATCTCCCTTATTAGAACAGGAGTTTGCTGAAAAAGTTCAATATTCTGCAAGGTTATCTTATTAAAAGTGGCATATCTTATCAAATTTAACTATTATGAGACATCGAAAATAATTTTGCCAACATTTCCATAGTAAATTAAAGTTTTGTAAGATGTGCAAAAATGATTCGCAGTGGTATAAAACAAACCCCTGTACTACCTTAATATAAACTAATTTGTTTCATAAGCAACATAGAAAGCAGCCACAGCCTGCTAAGCTCACCTCGTTGTGCGGCATTGTCACACGTTGCACATGTCAGTAAACAGGAATGAACTATAATCATTCTTTTTAACAGATTCAGTCATGCATAAATTGTAGTCTACAGTCCGCATCCAAAGCATTCATTGTTGTTGTCATCCCAAATTGCATCATACATACTGATATGGTTGCTAAGGGACATGTCAGTAAGCGGGAATGAACTTTAACCATTCTACCTAACCAATTCGCTCATGCGTAAAATGTAGGTCAGAGACAGCATCCGAAGCATGCATTGTTGTTGTCATCCAAAAATGCATCATACATACCAATATGGTTGATGTGGGCCATGCCAGTAAGCGGGGATTGACTTTAACCATTCTACCTAACCAAGTCGCTCATGCGTAAAATGTAGGTCAGAGACAGCATCCAAAGCATGCATTCCAGTCGTCATCCCAAAGTGCATCAGGCATACCAATATAGTTGATGTGGGGCATGTCAGTAAGCAGGAATGGACCTTAACCATTCTACCTAACTGGACGCCGACGCCGACGCTAGGGGTATCACATACGCCCCTCTCACTTCATGAGGTGAGCTAAAAATCAAAATGCATGAATTCATACCATAAGCTTGACTTGTACATGTTTGTGTCGATCATTACAATGCACAAAAATACATCATCTTACCCAGAAAATTTTCGAATTCAGTGACGTTAATGTCAAATTCAGTGTCCCTAACACTTTCTTACCCTGAAAAATGTCTAACTCAGTGCTGCTAACATTTCTTATCCAAAAAAATGTGGAATTCACTGTAGCTGAGACTTTCTTACCCAAGAAATTGTCAAATTCAGTGACACTAATGTCAAATTTAGTGTTATACTCTCTTACCCAGAAAATCATCAAATTCAGTGTCGCTAACACTTTCTGTATCACTAATCTCTTCTTTTTGCTTTTTCTGTCTAGCTGCCTTCTGGGTAAAATATCTAAATAAAATCAAGAATGAACTTACAATTAAGATTTAGTTCGAATTAAACAACCCTTGGATCTTTTGAAAAAATATTTAAGTAGTGCAACACAACAGTTTAATTTTTCTTCTTTTTACAAATATTGTCTTTTTTTTTAAGCATTGTGACATAAATGAAGTGAAATTAAAAGTCACATCAAATAAACGATTTAATACAAATGTGAACTGAAAGTGTTTATATTATCTAGTTCAATAGTTATTGATCACAACCTCTTATTGTATCAAATTTAAATGTTAAAAGGTTACAAACATAAGAACCACATTCCATCTGATTCTAAAATTGAACTTGATCTGTTTTTGGCAGTTATGCCAAGTTTAAAGGCCAAATCTAATATCATTTAGGAATTATTGTGCTTGAAAACTCCAAGATCCACAAACTTCAAAGTCTCAGTTAGAATAACACAACAATTTGTTCCATCCAATAATATGCAAAGGCAAATATGAGCATGTAACAAATTTTCAGATTTGTATTATACACCGGTACAGAGGAAAAGTAATACAAAGTTGTTAATAATAGTGCCACCCACTCAGACACAACAATCTAAAAACAGACTGAGAACAGTAAACGATCTAAACCTAATGGGGTGGGGTATAACAAATCCAAATCAAAATTGAAGATAGTATCTCAATTAATTCCTTTAAGGTTATTGGTAAGAATTTTTTTTTCAAATTTTAAGAGTTTGAAGATGCATTTTTCAATAACCACTCTCCCCTCTAAAATAGAACATCAAGTTTGTTTTGAAATTTATGCCCATTAGCCTCAATACCAAGTCTGACACTTCTATTTTTTGTCATTGAAAAACCAACCTCTATATAATAGAGGTTCAGGCAGACAGTCTGACAAACAAATGAGCCAACACTTGGCTAGGAGTACTTAATACTAATTCCCACTTTCCTTTTCATGTATAACCTTGTTTAGACCTGAACATTTCTCAGAAGATATATTTTACCAGAGAAAGTGAATTAAACAGAGCTCAGTTTTAACTACACTGTATCTTTTAAATGATTATCTACATTGGTGCAATATATTTGTGTTCGATTTTTTACCTTACCTGTAGTAAAATAATTCTTCTACTGGGATCTTATCTTCTTTGTTACCCAAAAACTTCTCACTGTTAACTGCAACACTTTTAATACCTTTTAGATGTAATGTTTTATGTTTTGCCATAGAATTTTCAGGCACTACAAAAAAAAAGAATTTTGTGTTGAAATATATGTACAAGGTTAAATGTAAGGATTTATGGATTGTTACATAATTCATACTATGGCAATATCTTTACTATCATCCATGTTATTCAGGTTTTTATTGTGGGTTAAAACTGACTATTGGTTTATCTTTTCTGTTTCTTTTCTATTCAGTTGAGTTATTTTTATATCAGTAAGTTTTTGCCTTTGATTCTCTTCACTTTCATTTCTTTGTTTGTCAATGTTTTCTCCTATACTGTTATTGAAATCTAGAATTTATTGCAACAGAACATAAAAACTTAAAGATATGGGGTAAATACATTTATTGTACACGAGCCATAAATCTGAAGAAATATAAAATCAAAATTCAACAACAGTGATCCTTGTATTGTTGAAGTTCTTCAGTTTTTAATAGTTTCCAAATTACTGACTATTCCAAAATAATCCTAATGGATAGGGATATGGTAGATAGCACTTATTAAAAGGATCCATCACCCGTTTTTTTGTGTGTTTTCTACGGTGTACCAAAAACCAATGAAATTACTTCCAAAAAGGTATATAATTATTTCTGGAAAATTACACTTCACATAAACCAAAGTACTACTTTTATCTTCAATTCATCTCAATTATTATTACAACAAATATCGTTTAGCAGGTAATTTGCGTGAGGTTCTAATTTTTGCTATCTTCGCAAGGTTTATGGAAGCATGAAAATAAGAACTCAAGAAATTAAAGACATGATATATTTATACATGTCTTTCCTTCACACAATTTTCCATTCACAAAAATTGATGACCCTCAAAAGTTAAACCCCTCTTTTGGAAACCAATCATGAAATTTTGCAACCGCGAAAATTAACCGCTATATGGTATAATCACAAATTTGAACGTGCATACCCTGGTGATGATTCAGACCACGTCTGGTTAGCATTGGCCCAGTAGTTTCAGAGGAGAAGATCTTTGAAAAAAGTTAAAGGACAGACGGACGACGGACGCTGAGTGATGGAAAAAGCTCACATGGTCTTTGACCAGGTGAGGTAATAAAATAATATATTCCTTTAGGGAATAACCATGAAAGAATCATTTGTTAATAGATAACTAGTTAGTAGTATACAAATGGGAACAGCTGTTCTACTTACAAGTATCTTTCTTTTTTGGATTTTTATAAACAAATCTGTCTAGAAATCTGATGGTTGTAAAATCTTCCAATGGATTACCAGTGTATGTAACAGGATCTCCCTTAAACACACAATAATATAGTAAATATTGTGTTTTACATGTAAGCAGACAACTCTCTATGTGATATAGTTATTTCATTTCATGTTAACACAAAAGTCACAGAAACTTTATAAATAAAATCCCTCAGATTATTTGCCATCATGGGGCATTATGATTTGGAAAAGAGAACAGTGGTTTCTTTCTTTGTTTGTTTATTTTTTTGGATCATGAAGTGGGAAAAAAATCAAACACCACTGAGAGTGCAAGGCAAGTAAATCTTGGGCACCCATGGGTAATATTACTTTCTTATCTGACTCAGCAGGCTTCCTCCAAATAGTTGAAATCTTACCCTTGTGTGTCTGAGATTTTCTTTCTTGCACTCTCGCTGTGTTAGATTTTATTATTCTCAACCTTTTCAATGTGACGTCACAATTAATGACAAGATCAAATGCAATATACATATGTATTATCCACTTTGCTACAAATCATCTCATTTTTTTCGAATAAATTATGAAAATTAAAATTCTTGAAACTTCATCAAGTATCTTTAGGCCATGTAAAATTAATTATCTGGTTCTCAGATAATGACTTTCAAAAAAATGGTGAGGGAGGGAGGGTATTTTATTTATGTATTTATTTTGTATGCTCATCCATACTCCATCGTTAACTTTTCAGATTTTATGAATAAATATTAAAATATGATAAAGTATATAAAAGTAAGAGAGAGCAAAACCATAAATTAAAAAAAAATAATACTCCAAAGACAATGAAAAACACAAATAGCAAAGACATTACACAAGGACAATATATGTATAGTCCCTACATCACATAAGTACCACACAGAAAAGAAAAATGTATATTGATCATACCATAACGGAGTATGCATCATGAATATTGGAGTCAAAGCAAACTGCAATCATCAAAGACATGAAACAGGTAAAGAAAAGACAGATCCAATATACCTCATCAGGGTATGTCACCTTAAAGAAACTCTTGGAGAAAATTGAATTAGACTCCCTGATAGACAGTTGAATATTTGATGAACCTTGATTAGATCCAATGGGATCCGGTAAATAAGGTGTATTTGTATTATTTCCTTGGTCACAAGTCGGTGACAGCAGTACAAGTGGAAGGGTTACAGTCAGATACACAGACAATTTAGATAGAGGCAAATCTATCAAGGAAGTCACAAAAATAAATTCTTCCAATGAGCAAAATGATAGTGGGATCCCCTTCCAGTGACTCAAATGACAGATTCCTTTTTTTTCGAGTTAAGAACAAGATCTAGAGAGACCCTTCTCAGACTGGATTTCAAAACATTCTCGTGCATAATAAAGGATCACTGTTTTCTGGTATTTCAGGCAGACTGGCCATACTCCCTTTTCATAATTTCCTTTACGGTTGTTTAATCGGCCAAATTCAAAATAAACGATGGGTTAACGCACGAAAACCCGTCAAAAGTGACAGCGAAATCAACTTTCGTTTCGTTGTTGACAAAACCATTCGGAATATAAACCAGAAGTAGCGATTTCTTCAAAGAAAACGAAAAATCAAGAGAGCTTGGAATGAAATTTGAGTTGTCTCTCTTTGATCAATTCAAGTGAAAAGGCTGGAAAATTTGAACGCGGATTTTGATACCTTTGTATTTATTTTTTGGAACAATAAATACAAGCCAGCGGCCAGGTTTTTGCCCATGCGGCGGTATCTGAGAACCAGATAATTAATTTTACATGGCCTTAGTATCATTAGAAAAGAATATTTAATTGTACATTAAATAGTGTATCAGTTCTACATTTTGAAGATTTTTGTACATGTATTAACATCAAAATAAATATTTGATGGAATAATATGTGATCACATTATACCAGTAACTATAAAATAGCAGATTATGTATAAGTTATTACCTTAATTAACGTTGTTGCAAACAAGGATACTGTTGGATGGAAATGATTGACTAACTGTTTCAGTTCCCAGATACATTCATTATCAGCGTTACAATATAAAGGGTTTCTATGGTATGGATCATAATGGCTTCCTGTTGTACCTACAATTATTTATATAAGTATAAAAATTGTTTTGTAAAATAAACTAAAGATGTCAAAACTCAATCCTACTAGATCATGTTAATCACTAAAACAAATAAGTTTGACTTTTATTTACTAAAGATTACCTGAACTCTAAATTTATGTTAAAAGTTGACTTTTCATAGATAAATTTTGAACCTTGAAAGGTAACACAGAAAATGATTCAATAAATATTTAGTGGAACAAAAAAGAAAACAATTATTATTTTGTAGTCATTGTGACTATATATTAAGCTAGAGAATGTGTCTATAAGACACGGAGGCCCTGCTGACACATTTAAATTGTTGTAATATACATGTTTGACTAAAGTCACTGAAGCATGAAATATAAGTCAGATTATAAAACAATCTATGAACTTCGTAGTACTTGCCATGGTGATTTATTTTATTCAACATCAATGTAATATAATGTGTAGTTTTTAAGAAATAGCCCTAACACAAAAATCTAACAAAGACATTAAAGGATAAAATGGAGGTCAAAGCCACAACAATGGTCCATGATTTGGCTAGCTCTCACTCTGATGATAAATTTCATGAAACATCATAGTGATATGTTGTGTAGTTGTTGAGAAATGGTCTTAAAGCACAAAATTTTACAAAAGTCACATATAATATAGGTCAAAGTCACATAATTGTCAATGATTTGGGTAGCATTCGTCCAAATAATTAATTTAATGAAACATCATGGCGTTATGATTGGTAGTTCTTGAGAAATGTACTCAAACCCTTCATTTGTTGCCTTGCCGGGCACAAAAATATAAACATACCCCCTTTAACATTTGACTTATGAACCCATGATGATTGTGGGTGTTTAATCTTCAATTCTTTTTTCAATTTTTCTTCATGTTCTGATTCTGATTCATCTGGATCTGGCATGTCCGTAAAGTATTCATCTTCATCCTCAGATTCATCAGGATCTGGCATGTCTGTAAAGTGTTCATCATCATCATCATTTAAATCCTTAAATGGAACAACTTATATGTATAAATCAGTCTGAATGGGAAAAAATTGCTGTAACAATCTAACAACTATTTAATTGTCTGTTTCCTAAACAATGTGCTGAAAGCACTTCCTAACAATCAAATTCTGTTTTTTAACATAAAAACTCTCACAACAAACAGCCATAACTCTTGTTACACCTGTCGTAAATAATGCTACATGCAAATTAAATAAAATTTTCAGTAATCTGTGGATAACTTTGATAAAAATTAACAGGAAAAATATGTTATTACAAAAATAAAAATAATAAACTTTTACATACACAACTGCTACAGATCTTATGTAATATTACAATGTTTGGTAAAATATTCAAGCTTTACATACCTCTGGTACCTGTTTGTTTACAATAATACCAGGCTTTACTTTAACTAATTCCCCCAATAACACTAAAGCTCCACATACAAACTGTGGTGACTGACAGGAACACACTTGTAATAATCTTTTTATAAATGCCTGAAAAAAATCAATAGTATATCATAGGGGTAGAAACAAATCAATTACATTTATACACATAAATTAAACAAACTAAATGAAATATTTTGTTAGAAATTAGCTGATAGTATGAAGTCTTGCGTAACCTCAGACATTCCACTTTAGTGTAAAGAGACCACCTTAACCTGTATGAATAACCTTCTATAAGTGTATTAGTGTATTTTATAAATACTGTCAGACCAAATGTTTACATTACAATGACAGCAAAGTACAATTAATTTATACAGTCAAACTTTGATGGCTCAACACCCAAGGGACTGTGGATAACAGTTTGAGCCAGAGAGGTTTTGAAGCTATCCAGGTTAAACTGCGTTTAAATTTGAACAAAGGGTCTAGAAAAAGGGTTTGAGACATCCATGGTGTTGGAGATATTGCAGGTGGAGCCATCAAAGTTCTACTGTATTTATCTCCTCACTTTTTACACTTCATTAATTCAAATTTAGCAATGATTAATTCAATATCACTGAGAGATGACTAAACAAATTGCTGGGAAAATTTAAATATGTCAAAACCAAATACTTATATTCAGTCATAAGATTTTAAAATCTCTACAAAGTTAAACCTTCTTTTTTCTACATCCAACTAAAAAGAACATGAAAATTTGTAGCCAAATGAATAAGTCAGGATAGGCTTTAACCTCTGAAGTATGGACTTAGGCAAGGTATTATATAATTCATCAATGTAATATACCGTATGTTTAACTTCACCTTCATTCTCCTGTCCACTGTAACTTTCTTGATACTTTTATGGCCCTGTTTTGATAGGTTTTCACTCCTGAAGTATGGACTTGCATTAACTTAACTACAGTAACAGACATATAACTATACCTTTATTCTCCTGTCCACTGTATCCTTCTTGATACTTTTAAACAGCAGATTGAGAAACATGGACTGTTTAGAGGAAGTTTTCAGGTTAGGGTCAGACATCTTTTTATACAATGCCACATAATATCTATCTGATACTGTTTGACTAGAAATACAAAGATAAAACAAAATCAGTATCTGCCGTTAGAATGTGTAAGCAAAAATAAGGTCCTGTGAAATAGTGTCCAGGTGTCTTATATTTGTATGGAGATCGAAGTAATCACTCCAGTGTTTTTTCCGTCCTCCAACTTTATCATAGGCAACATTTGTTAAGCCGCACAGTATTTTACAGTGGAAACTATTTAAACCTACAAATGCAATAGTAAAGTAAGCTATCTTAAAGAATGACAACACACACATGCTCTTTTCAGTGTTTCTTAGGGGGGCACAGTTAACTCATAATTGTAATATATAAATAACTTTACGTAGATAAAATATACACACATGCTCTCTTTATTGTTTTTCTTGTTTTCTATTTTCTCCAAATATTTGTAAATTTTATTCTCTAGTTCTGATAAGAAGGTATGAATTGTGTTTTTTTTCTCAGTGGTTAGATATACATTCTATTAACAAGTACCAAAATTAATTAACTTCAAAGGCTAATTTAACAATTTTGGTTGTGTGTACATGTTGAAGGTCATTTTGTGACCTTTTATGTATCATGCTTTGTTAATACTGGGGTAGTTGTACTATTGCTTGATCAAAATATCCTTTTGTCTCTCAAATTGCGTTGAAGAATATCACATAGTTGTGTAAAGTAGAAAAAAGTTGGCAAGAAAATGAAACAAAAGAAAGAAAGACATAAGGATGGACAAACAGACATCGGAACAGGGGTAGATCAGTACACCCAGAATGCAATGTAACTGTGGTATAACAATCAAATGAATATCTGTTATCTATTATTTTTTTACAATTCATTTCCTTTAATCTCAAAGATATGGTGATTTAAATGTTTTTTTTTTACATAAAAAGTGCATTTGATTGATAATAGGTACCGTGACTAACCTGGAATCCATGACTTGGTACAACAACATCAGAGCTTGTAAACTTGTATTAAAATTGACCACATGTACTAGCTTATATATTGTATTCATCTGTTCATTCAAATAATCTGCATCCACTATTAAAAAAAAAAGATTTATTTTGCACACACTGTAAAGGAAGTGCTTCAAATTAGCCCTACTTAATCAAATATTTGATTAAATTGTAGCTTTGTAATCATGTCTGCTAGTAAACATTGTATTCTTGTCTGTATCCATTAGTAAACACTGTATTATACTTACATTGAATCATTACACTACTGTGGAAGAACTTAATTCATCATTTTGTGGTGTTCCTAAATAATATTTCGTGGGTACTTAAATTCGTAGTTTCCAATTCTATGCATGAAAAGTCAAAGGAAGAATGCATTTCATAGGGAATTTTATTTCATTACTTTACCGAACCAAGAAATCCAGAAAAATTGGATTCCCACGAACAAACATTCACAGTATTTGATCTTATCATCATTGCACAAATCCTTTTTTCTCATCTTTGGCTAACATATGTTTGATATTATAACAGTAAACATGACATTCATTAATTTACCTTTAGCATAAGGATAAGATCTATTGACTCCTGTTAGCAGCGCACTCATCATCTTACTGTCAACTTCTCCTTTCTTCACAAAGGACTAAAATATTTAAAGCAAAAAAAAAGATTATATGAATCTAACACCGGTGAAAAGGCAAGATCAAGAAATCTCAGACACCCAAGGGTAAGATTTCAATATTTCTCTGACGAGGCTTGCCGAGTCAGAGAACCATTGAAACCTTACCCGAGGGTGTCTGAGATTTCTAAATCTTGCATTTTCAACGGTGTTTGATTTATTTTCTCACTTTTGTAATCACAAACTACGATTTATTTACAACCAAGTCGTACTAGACATCCGACGTTCCTAAGCGACGTCAATGACGTCAGAATACGTTGCTTGGTAATTTCTGTCTTGTACCAGGGGGTACAAGACAAGAAAATCTCACACCGCTAAAAATAGGAACTGTCCTGTCTCAAAAGTGAGAAATATAGTATACTAATATACTTAGATCTTTGTATAAACCATAACCCGCATATCAAAACCAGATGATCATTGTTTTACACCAGGCTGGCTACTGTAAACCAGGAAATATTTGGGCCGTCTTTATTTCATGGTAAATATTGACAGCATTTTAGTTCGCACTGTTTTGAATTCGCGCTGCCAAATTGTTGACCATTGACTTCAATAATAGTCAAGTATATTCGCACTGTTTCATTTTCACGCTTCCATTGCAAATGCAAAAACCACGAAAATTAAACTGCCAAGAAAATTTCAATCTTAACAGTATTTATATTGTTTTTTTTTACCCTATGTGCTAACAATGGGTAAAAAAATGACACAAATGGCCATCCCAGTGTAAAACAATGTTAAACTGGAGTCCCTATTTTATTTTGTTTCTGATAGGACAATAACAGTACATCATTTGTATTGGGGAGACGCTTGGTTGCATATAACTGTCACCATATTAGACTATTCCAATCATGTAATGGACCCATTACTTCACAAACAAAACTTTAAAACACTATGTCAGAATCAAAAAGTTGTGATCTTTTAATATGACATTATTGGGCATGGTCAGCATTTTTCATGCCCTAATAATGTTAAAATTGTCTCTGCGGTGCAAGCAATGTGAAATACACATACGTGATGTTTCCCTTGTCAGGAGTACATATACTTGTCAATTTTTTACACCTCTAGTGGTATCAAAGCATTTCAAGCAAGTTGTATCAGAATTGGCTTTATACAATTTTGCTATCTAAAAGTCACTTGCACTTTTGATCTTTAATATATGTATTATGAACCTGTCTTCAAAAACTGGTCTATAGAAAAAAAAGAAAGTTTCTCTTTACATACCTTGAAGAATGAGAAGTAAACATTGACGAGTTTGGCAGCTAAGTATCTGTCTTCCCTTGATAACATCAGCTGATTTAGGAAACATATGCTGTAATATCTGAAACACATTTGTTGTATATTAAACTAGAGGTACTGTGGTCCACTGGGCCACAAATGAATACCCCCGCATGCCCAATATAATAAGAAGTTTAAATAAAAGGCTGATCTTTAAAGTCAACTGTGTCTTTTAATGTTATTCAAAAAACTTAATTTAGGCTAAGTATCAACATACCAATGTATCGGTAAACAGGAAGTAGTAGCGCAACAAACCTGAAAATAGCTTACATGGTACAACTCATCATCATGAAGCTCCAGTCCAAATATGAAATCATTTCCACTTTTGGAAGAAGAGAAAACTTTGACGAAAAATTTTCATTAGTAGTGGTATATGAAACTAAGTATTAATGTATCTGCAAACAGGAAGTAGTAGCGCCACAAACTTGAAAATAGCTTACACGGTACAACTCATCATTATGAAGGTTGAAATAAATATTAAATCATTTCCACATACAGAAGCAAAGAAAACTTCGACGAAAATATTCATTAGTAGTGGTATATATAACTAAGTATCAATGTATCGGTAAACAGGAAGTAATAGCGCAACAAACCTGAAAATAGCTTACACGGTACAACTCATCTATATGAAGCTTGAGACTAAATATTAAATCATTTCCACTTATAGAAGCAGAGAAAACTTTGACGAAAATTTTCATTAGTAGTGGTATATATAACTAAGCATCAACATACCAATGTATCGGTAAACAGGAAGTAGTAGCGCAACCAACCTGAAAATAGCTTACACGGTACAACTCATTATCATGAAGCTCCAGACCAAATATGAAATCATTTCCTCTTTTGGAAGAAGAGAAAACTTTGACGAAAAATTTTCATTAGTAGTGGTATATGAAACTAAGTATTAATGTATCGGCAAACAGGAAGTAGTAGCGCCACAAACATGAAAATATCTGACACTGTACAACTCATCATTTGGAAGCCTAATGCTAAATATCAAATCATTCCCACCTGTAGAAGCCGAGAAAACTTTGACAGTAAAAGTGTTACGGACGGACGGAATGACGGACGGACGTACGGACGGGCAGACGGATGGACACCACCATCACTATATATCCTCCGCTTTTACAAAGCGGGGGTATAATAATAAATGGAGTACAAGTACTGGAAATAGAATACCAACTAAGAAATTTTGATACAAAACAACTGATTAATGTAAACGAACTAGTTTTCTTATTACTGCAAAAACATACTTTGGGTCAATTTCCGAGCAAAGTGTATCTGTGATACTTCATACCTCTACCAGAGTAAACACTGCGGCAATAATTCATATATATCTATTTGAGTAAACAACAGGCAATAAGAAATTTGTGACTAAATGTGATTTTAAAATATTTTCTCTCTCATGAATTATAAAGTGAAATAAAAGTTAGTTTACAGTAACTATTTCTGTTATGATTTCATGAATTCAGTTGATATGAAAACGAAATCATCATAAAAGACCAATAACTTCAAAGCTTTTAAGGACAGTTAGGTGAAAATATATATTACTCCATTCAAGCTAGAATCTTCAATTCTAATATGACTCTCTTCTTTCCCTTTGGAAACAAAGCTATGTTCTGATTCCAATAATATTTTTTAGCACATGCGTATATTTTTTACAAAAGAACATTCGTAATGTACAGTTTCACATTTCATTCTCTCGATATTTACTGCATATTTTGTGTAAAGAAAGTTTTAAATAATGAATCACTCAAAAAGCTGCATCAAAAAATGACAAAAAAAGAAAACATCAGTTACTGAATTTAAGACTCTGAACTGAAATAGACATAACCGTAACCTAGCAACAAATGCCTTGTTGTTATGAAATCTTATCTATGTTGCATATCATGCTCTACAATTTAAATATACAATTTTTAAGTTTTAATGTTTATAAAATTATAAATACGAGTGTTATTCCTTTCTTTTTTTTTTTGCTTCAAATATAACACAACTAAGCAGTCATATAAATCATAAATACAACCAGCTCACACTTATACCTGCTTGGATTTTAAAATATCCGTATTTTATATTTTATAACAGATTATTTGTATTAATTCATAAGCTTATGAGCACCTGTATAAAAAAATAACGAATATAGATTTCTCTATGTCCATATACATGTATGTGTGTTTGTAAGCAGTTTTCAGACATATTTTAATTCTAGTGTCAAAACCAATGTTGACCTCTAAGAACCAATTCGAATTTTCAAACGCTTGTTAAATAATTAGAATCAAAATAGATTATTGCAATTGGGCTCTGTGCGTATTAGAGTATGGTCAGACCTTATATCTGTCTTCATTTTATACCTCGCTATCGCTCGGTATAAAATATTGACAAATATAAGGTCTGCCCATGTTCTATTTTGCATAGAGCCTGCTTGTAATAATCTATTTCTTAATGGTCAATATGAAAAGAAATCCATACCATAAGTCCCAAAAATAAAGTAAAACTTACTGTGCTTTCAGTGAAATATTTGGTCTGTATAAAAGTCTCTCTACTTCACTAACTACGACACTCTTCATGTTAGGATGCTTCTCCACTATAATAAAATAAAAAGTTTTGCTTGTTCAGAAATTTTTTATACAAGTTAAATGTAAACATGTATGTGATTTCTTTACAGATCTATTGGTACTTTCAGACATACATATAATGCGCATCGAATACATATCGAAAATGTTTTCGATGCGCATTCGATACATATTACTTGTGAACGCAACTTTACAAATACGTTTTGAGTAATACAAAACTTGTAAATATTACTTCAATATGCATCGAATGCGAAACAAATCTAATTACGTGTAAACACAGCATATATTTGTCTGGTATAGTACTGGTATATCATATTTTCCACTCATTATTTAATGTACAATGTGTACATAAATTTCCGAAATGGCCATACAGCTCATTAAAATTGTTGCAGTTTGAGTTAACATATGTGTTATGGTCTCATGTTCATTTACTCCATATCCTTTCGTAAAATATATGTCTGTGGAGCAGTCTGGCAAATAATAGACAAAAAAAAAAAGGAATACAATTCGGAAGGACTGTGGGTTTGAGTTTATTCTATTTCATTTTTATTTTCATTTTATTCCCCATTCCAGACATACATGTAGGGCTGTTCCAGAAAGAAAGACATGGGGGTCTCAGACCGCTTTTTATTGACCCACACCACCCATAGAACTTCTCCCAATATGGTGCAATACAAAACTATGATAACAACAAACACCTACAGAAATTTATATATCTTGCCTTCACAGACCCCCATGTCTTTTTTTCTGGAACAGCTCCTTAGTGACAGTGAAATCTCAATAAAAACAGTTTTAAGTCATCAATTTAAACAGGAAGGTAAAGTCCATAACTGGAGCTCCTTTTGTTTGACAATAAATTTTATACTGTATTTTTATTGAAGCTGAATAGCCATGGTCAATAAGACATAAAAACCCTGTAGATATTTGAACATCTAACATGATAAAGTATACTAACATTTTTTCTTCTGGTAAAATAAAACTATGGACACAATGTAATACCTCACCCTTTTTCAGGAAAATATTCAAAGAAGAATTATCTCCCCTTCAAAATTTGGGACAGCAACCATATTACTTCATGCACATCTTCAGGTGGACGTGGAATAATACATTTGTATAACATTTCATCAGAATCCAAGTACCAATTTAAGAGGAAATGTGCTGACAAGGTTGGTTCCCTTTTTCCGGAAATATTAAAAGAAGAAATATTTCCCCTTCAAAATTTCGGGCAGCAACCATATTACTTCATGCACATCTTCAGGTGGTGTACTACAACTGTGTAAAATTTCATCAAAATCAAAGCAGCCATTTAAGAGGACATGCGCTGACAATGTCCCCCAGAACTTTTTTCCAGAAATATTCAAAAACAAATTATCTCCCCTTCAAAATTTCAGACAGCAACTATATTACTTCATTCACATCTTCAGGTAGTGTACTACAACAGTGTAACATTTCATCAAAATCAAAGCAGCCATTTAGGAGAACATGCGCTGACAATGTCCCTCCAACTTTTTTCCAGAAATATTCAAAGACAAATTATCTCCCCTTCAAAATTTCAGGCAGCAACTATATTTCTTCATGCACATCTTCAGGTGGTGAACTGCAACTATGCAAGATTTCATCAAAATCCAAGCACAAATGCTGACAAGGATCGTCCCCCTCTTTTTTTTCAAAATATTCAAAGATGAGTTATCTCCCCTTAACAATTTCAGGCAGCAACCATATTACTTCATGCACATCTTCAGATGGTGTGCTACAACTGTGCAAAATTTCATCAAAATCCCAAATCCAAGCAGTGGTTTAGGAGAACATGCGCTGACAAAGTACATGGACGGACAGACGGACAGACAGGGTGATTCCTATATACCCCCAAACTTTGTTTTTTAGCATGTTCCATAGTATTAGTGTGCACTTTTTTCATGATGTACCAATGACACTGCCATACCATGACAGGGGAATAATGGCATCTATAAATATTATCAAAATTTATCAACCTACCTAATTTTCTCAATAAATACGCTGTCTTTGATGCAAGCTTATAATTAGGATCCCCAACTTTGTTTACCAGCATATTCAATAAAACCTGGAATAAAAATTCACTTATATTTAGGATTGGTTAATTGTTAAGACTGCTTGTGTTTCAAGCAGTTTATGACAAAACAGTTGAACTTTGTTCACTTGAACATCTTAGGGACTGATGTAAACAGTTCTAGGTAGAGAGATGTTTCAGATATCAAGTTTCAACTATGTTTTAACCTGAACATCTTAGGGACTGATAAAAACAGCTCTAGCTAGAGAGGTGTTCCAGATATCAAGTTTCAACTGTGTTTTAACTTGCACATCTTAGGGACTGATGTAAACAGTTCTAGCTAGAGAGGTGTTCCAGATATCAAGTTTCAACTCTGTTTTAACTTGAACATCTTAGGGACTGATGTAAACAGTTCTAGCTAGAGAGGAGTTCCAGATATCAAGTTTCAACTCTGTTTTAACTTGAACATCTTAGGGACTGAAGTAAACAGTTCTAGCTAGAGAGATGTTCCAGATCCTGTTTTAACTTGAACATCTTAGGGACTGAAGTAAACAGTTCTAGCTAGAGAGATGTTCCAGATATCAAGTTTCAACTCTGTTTTAACTTGAACATCTAGGGGACTGACGTAAACAGTTCTAGCTAAAGAGATGTTCCAGATATCAAGTTTCAACTCAGTTTTAACTTGAACATCTTAGGGACTGATGTAAACAGTTCTAGCTAGAGAGGTGTTCCAGATATCAAGTTTCAACTATGTTTTAACTTGAACATCTTAGGGACTGATGTAAACAGTTCTAGCTAGAGAGATGTTCCAGATCCTGTTTTAACTTGAACATCTTAGGGACTGATGTAAACAGTTCTAGCTAGAGAGATGTTCCAGATATCAAGTTTCAACTCTGTTTTAACTTGAATATCTTAGGGACTGATGTAAACAGTTCTAGCTAGAGAGGTGTTCCAGATATCAAGTTTCAACTCTGTTTTAACTTGAACATCTTAGGGACTGATGTAAACAGTTCTAGCTAGAGAGGTGTTCCAGATATCAAGTTTCAACTTTGTTTTAACTTGAACATCTAAGGGACTGATGTAAACAGTTCTAGCTAGAGAGATGTTCCAGATATCAAGTTTCAACACTGTTTTAACTTGAACATCTTACGGACTGATGTAAACAGTTCCAG
>MJUU01012655.1:96703-107181 GCA_002080025.1 Modiolus philippinarum | reverse complement strand
CTAACGACGGACGGACGACGCTAACGACGGACGGACGACGGACGCCAAGTGATGGCAAAAGCTCACCCTGGCATAGCCAGGTGAGCTAAAAATATATATAATAATATATAAAGAATGAACCATCTACTGAAATTTATTTTCATACTGTCTGTTCATTAACACAGCATTTGAATTTTTATTATCTCCCTATTTTATCTATAATTCACTTTTTCAATTATTGCAATATGAATGCACTGGACACAACAGGCCTCTGGCACCGTCCCCTGGTGACTTCTGCATCAGAATAACTTCTTGTACTTGTTCTCTTGCACCAGTCACAGGAAAGTATGTTGTGTAACTATACTGATATTAAGAGTACTGTAGGGCAAGGGGTACTTTTTTTTTTTTTTTTTTTTTTTTTTTTTTTTNACTTTCTATAGTGGTGTGTCTTAGTTATCTGGGGTTGCTCATCTTGCTTTAAATAATGCATTGATGATTAAATCAGCATGAATCACAGTATATTTATATATTTTAAGTGTCTAGTTTATGTATATGTTCAAGTTTAATATGTACTATTATATAATCACTGTAATGATTTTGCCCTCTATGGGACCTTAATTGGAATAAAGTATCTTATCTTATCTTATCTTATCTATACATTAATGAAATATACATTGATGTAAATTTTCCACACATACCACAAGAATTTGTCAAAAAAGATTTTTATTTGACGAAAAATAATTAACCTAAAAATAGAGATAGATAAGTACGTTGGGAGCAGAAGAAAAGTTCTTATGGATTAGTTCGAATACAAATTTGACAAAGTTCACATGACCACCCATCATCAGAGATGCATTAAAATACAAAAAAATACCCATGTTGCAAAACTCAAGTAAATAGCTTACTGCATAACTGGCCATACAGATCTGATGATTCTACATGAATAAGGACAAAAAGATAGAGACATGATAAATAAAAAATTCTAATGATGAAAAATGAATTTTATAAGCAATAATATCTTAGATATTTGACAGACTGATATATAATAGCATTGTTAGACAATTCAAAAGGACCTGATTATTTAGGATTAGTTCACAATAGCAAGTCTCCAAAATTTTTTTTTACAATATATCTTGTTCTGGAGCTATTGGTATAGGTCAGTTTTATCACATCTATAGATTAATGAAATTGCTAGATAAATTGCACAATAGGAACAGGAAGACTGTTAAGGTCATAGACAATGGAAAATAAATAATGGCTCAACATTACCACCATGGTATATTAAGGGCAAAAGATGTTATCAGCTTGTCACTATTGCATTTTTATACATACATGTATTTTTTCCCAAAGGTGTCTCATCAATATTAATTACCATGGAAATACCAGCCCTGTTATCAAGCAGGTCTAGAAGTGATATTTTGATGAAAAATTGACTGTATCTATAGCTCAAAATTTAATTAGACATCGGAGAGATGGCAGCCATCTCTGTGGGCACTGCTGTAACAAAGTGCAAATTAAGTGTGTGTGGACACAATACAGGTGTGGACACAGTACAAGTGTGGACACTACACAAGTATGTACACCATCATATCATCAAGATATCAACAGAATGTAAGCAATAATCTGACCTTGAAGACAAAGGTCAAGGCCAAAGGTCACCAATCATGGTTCATGACAGATTGTCCTGAAGTGATCTATCTACATGCAAAATATCAAAAGCCTATCTCAAAAGACAAAAAAGATATAGCCCGGACACAACTTGTCAGTACGAAAGCAAAAATCTGCCCTTGATGACAAAGGTCAAGGTCAAAGGTCACCAATCATCGTTCATGACACATCATCTTGAAGTGATCTATCTACATGCAAAATATCAAAAGCCTATCTCAAAAGACAAAAAAGTTATAGCCCGGACACGACTTTGTTACGGACGGACGGACAAAGCGATTACTATAGGGCGTCCGCCACTATGTGGCGGGGCCCTAATCAACATTTTTTGGGGTTTTTTTTGCTTGTTTGTTTTTTGTCTTCTAAATGTTTCTGATTCATTTGTCCTTTTATGAAGGTGTTGTTGAGAAAGCCAATACTCAAATTTAATGTGATTTCTGCTTTTTATTGGTTTATCTCATATTTGGTTTTGTTTAAAAAATTATAGAAAGGCTTACCTCAATAGCTTTGATAAAATTAGAGTACTGTTCTTTTAATCTGGCCTCAAAATACCAAATGAGTAAATATTTATCCACTGTGTCTTTATTTCCACCAGCTAGTTCACTAATACTACTGTGTGGATGCTGAAATACCATATAAATATAAAGTTTTCATTAGTTTATAGCTACATGGTACTGAACTTCATGTCATACAAACTTCAGTGTAAAATATTAAAAATTTTCTTCATATTTGAAATTTAAAATTTTGAAACATAAGTACAAAGCTAAGGATTATCGTTATCTGTAACTTAAAATTGTTTACTCTGTATCAAGTGACATTTTTGTTTTGCATCCAATGAAGGCGGCTGTGTTGTGGATATGTAACGCAAATACTTTGATCAATGAAATTCAAAGAATTGAATGCTTTTAAACAATAATAGATATTTAAAATTATTTTCAAAATTATATAGCATGTTCAATGTTTTATAATGCTCATTAAAACACAATTTAGCATAGTTGATCACAAAAGCATATACATAAACTTAAGATATATTTCTTTCATTTCTAAATATAACTTTGTAAAGCCATTATGATTTTAAATACGTTTTATAATATGTCAATACAGGTAAGTATTCATGGCAAAAAGAAATTTTTCTTACCTGGTCAAAAGTTCTCAGTTTTCTGTCATTTGGGAGTAAATATGTAGTGAGTAATTCCTTTAATGTATCTACAAAATATAAATCATAATCTGAGGTCTCATGTAACCGTTTGGCTTCAATTTTTCTCATGTGCCTGTTTTTCAAAGATTCTCATCTTGTTTGCGGAGTTTTACTGAATAAGTGTGAAATGACAGATATATAAACCTATACCTCTTTGGAATCCTTGGAACAAATACTTTAAATTGCATAGACATCTGAGTCATTCTGACAATATATATTTGCTGTATGTTTCCATGGAAACATTTGCAAAAGTTGAAAAAATTACCCTAAAATTTGCAAAAATTTGCAAAAATGGTGCCAATACACAAGTCCCCCCTCAACGTATACGTTATGAACCAGCATAGCCACTATAATAGCCTGAAAGCCCTTCATAAACAGTTTGGATTTAGCAATAAAAAAGGATATCGTTAAGGATTACTTTTCGAAATAAAATACACTGAACACTTACATCCATTTTCGCACCATTTGTACAACATGCTATTTATACCGTCCATGCTGTGTGTCATGTGACCAAAACAAACAGCTAATAACCTACTGTAATGAATAAATTCACTTTTGATTGATTTGTTTCTTTCATGTACTATCATTCTCACAAAATAGAATAAAATTGTTCACATAAACCCACCATTACAACAATGACATCTGATCAACCATATCATAAGCATGCACAAATTTTTGACGCACTTTTTAACCCAGCATTTGAGGCACTAAAAAGGGTATCTGAGACCTGATATGCGAACAATGGAAACTATGACGACTAGCCATATGAAAATCTCCAATAACATTATGAGCGACTTCAAACGTCTTTACCCTGAAACAGACGACGTCATAATATGTTTTGTGCACAAAAACGTCAGAAAATCTTATGCAATGCCTGTCATTACCATGTACACTATAGGTCCATCCAGAACATAAAATGTCATATAAGAATCGAAATAATTCATTTTTGCCTGTGGTTTGTAGTCGATTTACATATGGGTGTTACGCTCTGGGTAAAATATTAATGAAAATAATGGTCACCCATATGTAAATCTCAAACAAACCACTGGCGCTTAAATACAATAAATTCATGTCTTAGAAGAGAACAGCAAAATCTATTGGCCCTTGATGATGGAATATTGACTTAAAAACTCGTTTTCTGAGGACAGAGGCTGAAGACAATAGTTCCGAAGTCATTTCCAACATCAAGGGGTAATATTTTTTGTCATCTAAAATGAGATTCAGTTTTTTGCATATTTTATTCCTTACTGAAGCTCAGAATTTCCTTGTCTTACAAACCTACCTGTCATAAAAACATACTTCTTATTTTATTTCCAGGTCATTCATTTGACGGAAATTCCTGTATCTCTCTGTAACCTCTATATTGACTTTCCAAACAACACTGCTTACAAACTGGATGTTATGATTTTACTCATGACATCATTGAATTGAAATTTATTCTGTACCAAATTCTGCATTGATATGTTCAAAGAGCAAAAAACAACATCTCTCAATTGTCATAAACAGTTAAAAAATCATTTGTAGAAAGCAAATATTGAAAGTTTGGTTGAAAAATAATCATTCAAAAGCTGATGTAAACATGTCTAATTTGCATATGTGCCATCAATTTTTTGTTGTTTTCAACCACGGTGTAGTTAATTTAGTGCACAAGGGAATCTTCATTACCATGACTAATTAAATCTGGCTACCTTAATATTCAGTATAATTTTTTACAACAGAAGAACCAGAAAACTACAGAAAATTCTGGGTTGACATATACAATCTAAATGCATAAACCAAACTTTTTTTTCAAATTGTATTTTTTTTTGCAATAAATTACCTGCAGCCATCATACATTCCCTTTTTCCTTTCTTCTTAGCCATGTTAATAAGACTCTCTAAACTTGATAAGTTTTGTACTGGAGATTCTTGTACCAACAAAGTAAGGGCAGCAATTTTATCTCCAAGTGTACCCGAGGACAAAACTGTTTTAATCCAGCCTACATCTGACTTCTTACTGGATTCACGTTCTGAATAAAAAATAACATTGATCTGCTTTATTCAGGTGTATTCATGTACGTTATGCAGAGGTGTAGACCTATTTTCAGCTAATTTCAGTAATCCAAATTATTTTTGTCAGTAAATTGGAAAATCTGTCAGTAATCTCCTAATTTGACATAAAATTATTTTCACAGATGTATTGTTCATCCACATTAGCTAAAAGACAATCAAGAAAATCTGGGACAGTCAAAACCTCTGCATTATGTAGTATCAAAAATTAAAGAGACCATCCAATACTGTTATATATTTCAATCTATAATAAAATACATATACTGATTTTGAATTCATTCATAACATATATGTTTCTGACTAAATTTTTCTTTCCTTTAGAGGTATTTCTAGAATTATTTTACTGCATGTTTTGGCCAAAATAATCAATACTTGCTTATATCTACCAATATTTTTTTATTTTTACTGAATAATAAATTTAAAAATGATTTTGTCATCCAGTAGCTTTTTATCCCCTAGCTGCGGTACTGCAGTCCTTGTGCTGATTTATAGTTTCAGACCATAGACTGTTTATGGTCTGCCAAATTAAAAAGCTATTTATCCTCCTTTCATTTGATATATAATATTTTGAAAGGAACAACATTAACATAGTATTTGTATTTTTTATAGATTATTTATCTTAATATGATAAAATCTGCTGTTGATAGTGTTAGTTACTAGGGATACTGGGGTAATCTAGTGAAATTTTATGTGGTGTTGAAAGAGTAAACTGATTAAAATAGATAAAATAAGTCACTTGTCAAAATACCCTTTCTCTGCATCTCTAGTAACCAAGGTTTAACTGACAATACATTTTCTCTTCAATGACCAGAAAACTTACGTTTCTTATATACAGCAACTTCATCCTGAAGTAATTTGGATGCAAAATTTTCCATCTGTTGTTCTAAATCCCGACTGTGGTCTTTAGTTTCTCCTGTCGCACTATCTGGTACCTTAAAATAAGTGATATGAAACATTTTTATACTTATCTAAAATAGTGACTACCAGTAGTACTTTCGCTTAAGTTACACAAAACTACAGGGCAACTTGTAAAATTAATGACATTTTCTGTGTGAAACTATTGTTCACAAACAATTAACTAAATACCCAATTTACTGTAAATTTTGATTCTGCATATGTGCATTTCGACAACTTATGTCTCTTCAGTGCGGAAAAAAACTAAAGTTTAGAAGACCATAAAGTCAAAGATGTTTAAAAACTGATAGAGAACAAATCACTAAATATTATCTAAATAGAAAGCTTAAATCAGCTAAGGACAGAGCTTTGCATGAGGGAGATACTCCTTAGCTTTAACAAACAATTTATTCAAACAGCATTACAAATATTAATGTGAATTCAATACTTTATTACTTTTTTCCCTTTATTGGATGAAAACTGCAATAAATACATTCTTGTTTTGATGATCATTAAATCAAATATACAGGTCAAATTGTGTAAAAAAGTTTGAATCCTTTTTCATAATTAAATACATGTATATATGTATCATTTCCCATTTTTTTACGCTGCTCTTGTTAAAATTTCCCAAGACAATCAAAGTTCAAATAAAAATATTTTCCATAGAACTTTAATGTAAAATATTAAAGAAATGTGATGTCGGATTGATGGATAAATAAATAACATAAACCAACACAGCAATGAAAAATGACCAAAGACATTGGCAGTGAGTTACTTATTTTGTATACAGGGTGCTTGTTTGTTGATTATTTGGATTGCCAGTGGGCAAACATAATTTTTGATTTTGTTAACAAATTTACATAAAATGTCTGAGTTAAAATGAGAAAAAAAAAAAATCAGAAACAATGTCCATTTCCGATTACTTTAATAAAGATAAATTTGTTTTAAGATGATACTTTATTAAGTAATTACATGATTTTTTTTTTTTTTTGGGCTACAAAACAGAGATTGACTACAAACTAACATGTTTTAGTTAATGGATATACGCACCATGTATACTATCTATGTTTTTTACTCAAATTTCCTGTCAAAATTACATACAAGGGTATTGGAAAAGTTTTTCATCCTTTGATGTAAGGTATGGCCTAGAGTGACAAAATATAAGCTTTTCATTGGTGTATGATTTCTCATCCTTTAAATTTTTCTAAAGAAGGTATTTGGAGAAAATTTTCCTTTTGGCTACTTTGGTAAAGATTTACAATAATGTATTGAAAACAACTGACTATAAAAGACAATAATCATGTAGTTATACCCATTCAATTTATATGTCTATGCTATTTAACATACATTTCATCCTATCCCATATACAAAAAAAAATTGTCATTTATAACAAGATTTACTTGAAATTGAACTGTATGTATAGTACAGAATGTAGAAAGGGTGAACAAACAAGTCAAATCATATTAAAAACACAAACCTGAACATCCAGCCAGTATCAAGTTAAGTCTCCCTAGATAAAATACAAACCTGAACATCGAGCCAGTTCTGTCCAGATTTAACCAGTAAATACTCCCTCGGTTTGTAGTTTTGTATGTGAGAATGTATATCAAAGGTAATCTTGGTTGTACTAGATACTTCAGCATGCTGAATTTTCTCCTTTTTACTTTTTTTATTCTTTTTACTGGTGGTATCTTCTGGTGTGGTATCCTCCTCTACTTCAGCCTTCAGTAACTTTATCTTCTTTTCTTTCTTCCTGCCATTATCATAATAAATTCACTTTCAAAAACCTGTAAAGCTCATTTTTAATTATCTTTTGTTTCCAGCATTTAGATCAACTTTGAACAAAAGTAAATAACTATAACCATGTGTTATAATGATGCTACAAAGATTTATTTTTGCAGTCTTTCAACAATTTGGCTGACAGGCAAAATTTATTTGAAAAACAGACTTCAAGTTAGGCATGCCTTGCCAAATGTCAGATAACATGTTTTCTGTTTTTATTTTTAATCTAAATGTTAGGACAAGCTAGTATTTTTTTCTTCCTGAACCTAATTTGTGTGTCTTTTTTAATGTCACACACAAATTTTCAACTTTCAAGAAGACCTATTTTTGTACATTTCAGTGAAGAAAAAGAAAATTGACAAATAAATCATGATTTTTACGACATTATAGATGTATTTGCATGTATGTAGGTATGAAAATCTAACATGTAATGACTGTGTAAATTTATTTTTATTTTTTATAACACTATTTCACTTCTTTGCCAGGATAGACTTATATTTGAGAGTCCCACAAAGAAATTAAGAAAACATTTGCAATAATTATTTCTTGAAAGTTTTAAAGATTTAATAACATCCATGAAATTGCATATCAAATCAAAAAGACATTCATTTCTGGCAAAGTTTCTTCAATCACAGTTGCTGGCACCTGAATTGGATTCAGTGTCTCACTCTACAAATTAAAGCTGAGGGGCTTTCTTGGAATATCCTGTTGTTGTAGGGTAGTAAGATCAATATGAAAAGCCTGACCAAGAACTATAGTAGACAAACTCTAGGAAGACATGCCACATTCCGTTTAGCATAAAGAACCCTACCATACATTTCAGAAAAGAGCAACCTCTTGAACCATATAAAATGCTGAATTTCCTGCAGGTTACTCCCCATTTCCAGTGGCAATTACTGTAAACTTGATATCCCTCTCATCTTTATTTCTTCTTTTTGTTTCGAACCCAGTACCATTGCAAATTCAGAAAGTAATGCTTTCATTTAAACACATGTATTCCTAGCATAAATACAAAATGCAATGACCTCTGGTGCATATCCATAATGCTAGTGTTAATTGAAATGCCTTGTGAATCATATTAATTTTTACAAATACAGAATCATTTCAATAATTATACAATAACAGTATTTCATTCAAGACTTGTACATCTCTACCATATTTATCTTACTCTTTCATGTCTTATATACAGGTTTTGTTTTTAATTATGCCTCATAATTGCATATCATATTTTGCTATAACTTGTGACATATTGGTACCTGCTCACATTTTAGCACTACTATTATATGTAATATATCACCAGTATTTGGTCTAGTTTACCTTGTGTCTAAAATCCTTTGTCACTGTGTGTTTTAGCAATAAATATGTCTAAAATAATAAGCAATTATATGTGACTTACCCTTCCACGTCACGATATTGCTTTATTCCTAGCTGCTCTATGAAATCTTTGACCTATAAAATAAATACAAATCTATTCAAATCTTAATATTAAAATGCAATTCATTTAACAATATGATCACTTAAAATCCATCAAAGCAGTCAGAAACAACAGATCTGCCTCCCAAATTTGTTTTTCATAGAAAAAAAAAGTCAGTTTCAGATTATTAAAGAATTTGCAGCTGAAAATATCCACTTATCATTGATATTGGTATTGAAAAAAAAAAGACACAAACTTAAACGGAGTCAGCCATGCATAAAATGTAGGTCAGTGACCTAATTTTTATCAGGAACTAAATGTGACTTATAACGACCCTTTGGGTCATTGTCTCTTTGACACATTCCCCGTTTCCCTACTGACAAAATATTCAAATTAACCATTGATTTTTTTTTTTATTGCCCAGTAAAGTACCTTCATAAAAAGCTAAAATTAGGTTATAAAGTAAGATCTACATGTGTTTATATTTGGTAGATCTACATGTGTGTATTAGAAGATGAATATGAAATTTTTTCTTTACATCATTTTTCTTTACAGTATCTGATTCAAGGTCATCATCAAATGCATCCAATTCTTCTTCATCTTCTTCATCCACATTGTTAATCAATTCTAAATCAGACTGAAAAAAACCAATACAGTAAGTAAGCACATGTAGAATATATATAAATGAGATATTAAGGTAATGATGTATGAGTTTCTATATAAATATTGCATCATTTGCCAAAATCATCATGATAATGATGTCAAACAAATATAGAACACAAAAAAACATATATAGAAAAACAAGACCAATTACATGTCTGGACCTGCATCACCGTCACTCATGTTCAACTTAGAAAGTGGGTTTTTTTTTCAGTCTAACAGAATGTCATATATTGGTTTACCAATTCAAACAAGTATTCATTTACCTTATTACCAAAAATTCTTCAAATGCAAGTTATAATTGAGATTATATTAAGTTCAACCCTGTTACTGTAATAGACAAAAAAGAAGAAAAAAACCAAAACTAAATGTACAAAGTTGAACAAAGCATAAAATGAAAATAGTCCATATCACTTCAGCAAAGGTGAAAACCATACCCGAGTTTCAAATAAGCACATACTTTGAATCTTTATGAGAAAATATATGAAAGCAATGTAAAAATTCAAGAATAGCTGCCCATGGTTAATGCGTTCAAAACTCTGCAACGTCTCTGGACAAAAATTGAGTACCATGATGATATTATATGATAGAATAAAGTACAAGTTTAATAATAGATAATTTTGACATTTTTTTCACATCAAAACTGGCCTAAAGGGGAGGTTCACATCACCAATGTGTTCAAACAACAGTAAAAACTTCCAAAGGTATTTAGTCAGAGATGTTAATCTTTCAGATTACACAAACCAGGCACTGTAATGTTAAAATATGCTGAAAAATGACTAAGTTCAACAATGCATAAATGCGATTTTTTTTTTCAAATCTGCCCAAAAAGGGATGT
>MJUU01012655.1:68020-79441 GCA_002080025.1 Modiolus philippinarum | reverse complement strand
GTATCAAAATGGCGGTGCGATATGATCTAGGACATATAGTGACTAACAATCCTACAAAATTTGAACATAATCCAATACACGGTTTCCGAGGAGTTGCGTCCACAAGAAAGTGTGACAGACAGACGGACGGACGGATGGACCGTCGCGGTGCGGCGGGGGGGGCAAAAATTAAAATTTTTGAAATTCTCCCTTTTTGGGTCCAATTTACCTTATCAAAGGAACATGCCATGTGAAATCCGTTTACATGTACATTGTAGTATACACTTGATGCGAAATTTCCTTATAATTAGGAGTACACTGAAAGAAACCCCATCAAAATGCAATATAGAATAAAGATTCTACACTCAAATTTGTGAAAACACCAAATCTAACCCCTTTTTAGTCCCTTTTTCTGAAACGGGTGGGGCCAGAAACTTGAAATTAAGAACCGGGCTTCAGCTTGTGGCAAGAAACCTTATCATACTAAAATTTGAAAATGATCCATTCATTACATCCAAAGTTATGCTGTCCACAGACACGAAAATACCTAATTTAACCTCTTTTTGACCCCTTTTTCTGAAACGGATACAGATGGGCCAAGAATTAGAAAAAAAAAGTTCTTAAGAATGTGCCAAGAAACATCATACTAATATTTGAAAGTGATCCGTTCACTAGAAGCATAAAACTGAAGAGACCATCTTCAAAAACACCAGTCATCACAATCTTGAATAATTTTGATATTCGAAAAAAAAAATCAATGATCCAGCAAGATTTTTATTTTATTTATTTTTTTTTGTCCTGGGAATTATTATATAAGAGACATATAATTAAAGAGATTGGCAACAAGACAAATTCTCGTGAAATCGCGCCGCCATCGAGACTTCGATAAAACTCCCACTTCACAAAAATAAGATATCACGATAACATATGAAAATATCATAAGAAAACTATCTAAACTCTACCAACAAAGTAAAATACTTTCAAGTTTTCATTACTAGGAAGTTGTAATCACGGAAATAAAGTTTCAAAAATAAACAAGGCACATCACAATGTTCGTCATCAGATATCCACACGAAGTCTCCACTCTATCTGCCAATATCTTTTTTGTTAATGAATAATTTTACAAATTTTCTGAACTATACTATAAAATTACTAAGGAAAACAATTATCTTTTCAGTTTAGAAATATGTTGACTTATTTAAAAGTAGTTTACGAACTTCTGATGTGGCCGTACCATGTTTGTTGTGATTAATATGGGATGATAGTAGAGTTGCCAATCTCTGTAATTATATGTCTCCGATTATATTGACTGAAAATGAAATTTTCATAAAACTAAAAATATAAAAACTACAACTGAATGGCCTGACGCATAAGATTTTTCTTACTACTAGCATATATTTTGTATGAAACCAAATTTTTTTCAATTATTGTTTAGTCAATTCCTATCCCATTCAATGAAGTTTTCACTATCTAAATGACTGTTAGGAGAACCATTTTAATCTGGGGGGGGCTGGCAGATCCAAGAAAATAAATAATCTGACCTTGGATTTATTGGTACGATATGGCGAAAAATAAATATTCTGGCCCGCAAAATTTTGAAAATAAGGCCCGCAAAATTTTGAAAATAAATATTCTGGCTGGACCAAATTTGCCAGCCCCCCCCCCCCCCCCTGAATCAAATGGTCATCCCCTTATTGTTAATAATAATAATAATAATTTTATTGACCTAATCAAAGGGCCCACAACGGGCATATACAATCAAAATAACATACACATTCATTCAACATAAAACATTTGCACCTTATTGCTAAGCTAAGAATCATTGATTTGGCCACTTACACTCAGTGTAAGGGGAGGCAGGGTTAGTCCATATATGACATGTCTATACTTTTCTTTCTAGGACAGTTACCTTCATTGACTTCCAAAACACAGTTGGTGTACCAGCTCCCGGGTGGGACTGATGAGAAGATCGTCACGATCATCGTGTCCTTGCTCGGGCTTAGGTGGCAGCGCCAGATTCTAGTATTGGATGTTACAATCCCATCATCCTTTTGTAGTTTTTCTTTTCATTTGTTTGCTGTCATTAACCTTTCAAATCGTTAAAACATGCACCATGTCATCCCATATGTGCACACCGACACTGTCGCTCCATCAATCGTTCTGATCTGTCACGTCATTTCCGTACAACCAGTGATTTCTCGGAGAAAGTGATCATAATTTTAGTCCCCATATTCGTTCTGTGTGTCGATTGTAAGCTCCTTTAAAGTCATGGCGATATATCTTCCCTATACATAGAGAAACGTCCTGCCACTAGTTCAATCGACTGACATTCGGCCATCTTGAATGTTGTCCGAGTCGTGGGCTATCATGCCACCCCTCGATTCTGATTGGTTGAAAATTAATTAGTGGGCGGAGCAGCGATAGAATGTACCATCATGCACTGAACAATATGGCTGCGCCCATGGGACTCTTTGAAGTCGACTTCCGTGACGTTACTTTTTATTTTCATAGTATATCGATCATATGACTTCAAAAATTCACATACTCGCGTTACCATTGAGCTCGCTGAGCTCGCTAACAACTAACTTCTTTAGAAACTGATCTTTCCCATAAAACCATCCAAAAATATATAAATGGTGACTTATTTTCTGAAATCACCAACTACTATGGATGACCTTTTTCCCGTGGCCAGCTATAATGGTCATTTTTAGGGGAGATAACCTCGTTACAACAGATAATGAAGATTATTTTCATTGCAAAAATACACTTCTTTCACAAGAAATTGTAATCATTCTAAAAGGAATTTAATATAAATTTAGCCAAAAAATAATAAATGAATAAATAAATAAAATAAAAAAATAACGAAAAATGCATTTTTAAAATCATAAAAAACATAAAATAGAAAATTCGTATGAAAAGTTAGTATGAGATTAAACGTTTTATTTTCGTTTCACACTTTATTGTCTTTCTGTTTAATCATGCATCAGCAAGTGGGATGATGTAACAGTTGTCTAATTGACAGTGTAATATACAAGTGGCTGAAGAACACACCTGTCACCTCGACCAGGTGATAATTTGCCAGAGGGCATCATAAATCATGTTTGCAGTTCTTTAAATCTTAAACACGTGCACTCAATATTGTTGTTATTCTAAATTTTAATGATTGAAAAAAATAAGATATGAAGTTGATTTTAATATGACACAGTTTTGCATATAACTAAGGAGCTATATCATAATAGAAAATACCGGTTACAAAATCACATTTAATTATATATAAATAAATGACATTTTAAAAGTCAATGGAATACGACACTTAGAAATCGTTAAAATATACAAATACACCAACATACAGTGATGATAATACAACATCCGGGTACTCAAGCCATCTTTGATGTTATATTTTCATGGAAATTTGGCGATTTTCAAATCGAATTGGAAGTAACAAAACTAAAAATTAAACTGTTCTTGTATAGATTTTCTGTTACAATAAACTTTCATCTTCCTCTGTATATGTGCATAAATGTACTTTATGTCTGTGTAAGACGTTTTATCGTGTGTTTTGTAACTACTGTATTCATAATTCATCGTCATTATACATAGTAACAATAGGAGTTTATCGAGTCTGTCACCCCATCATTTAAAATCAAATTAGAAGTAATTTAACCTGAAATTAAACTGAAGAGATATACATCAAATTAAAGAAGAGGTTTTCAAGATTATGTGGATAACAGCATAAATGAGACGAAAACAACGGTTTTCGAGAATATTCAAAATATTTGTTCCAATCTCGTATTTTCTTTGTATTTTTTTATCGAGTGAAATCCTGGTGGGTTACGTCATCAAAGTCACGTGATGACCACAATAGCTGGCCACGCTGTGACTTTTTTCCTACATTCGAATGGTAGTTCTCGTATCCGGCGTGACATCACAGTCCTGGATTGACCAATCAGATCAGAAATTTTAACCTCCCCCAATTAAGCGAGGTGAAACAATCAATGTTTACCTATAAAATATATGTTAAAATAAAATTTCAAATTGCAATATTTTCGGTGTTGCCGAATAGCTATGATCTTGAAATTCGGATATGATATTGATATTCACGTTTCAAGTGTAAGTTGAGTGATTGTTTCACCACATATCAGGTAAAGTTCCCAGACGTTCAGATAAAAGAAAAAAAAACGCAAGTTTTCACGTGTCCGAAGCGCTGCTATACATCTAGTACATTTTCAAATTTGATACGAATAATACATGTTCATACCTTAGGATTAGCCCCTATGTCCGCATCTACTTCATGGTTTGAGCGCATCTCTGTGCAACTTCCGGCTCTGGTGTATATAATAAGGTCTTTGTCATATTCATATTTTACATCCTGATTTTCCCAGTATTTGTCAAGAGCAGATTCGAACTGAACTATATTTTTAGCATTGGCCACCTTTTCTGGGAGATTATTCCACGGGTCAACCACTCTCTTAGTGAAAGCATAATTCCTGATATTTAGTCTACTCTTTTTTGATTTTTTTGAGTGACCCCTCATTCAGTTTCCATCATCTAGACCTAATAGTCCGGGGGTTACCTCCTCGTATCTTCCTGACAATATTTTATAGGTCTCTATCATATCTCCTCGTAAACTCCTGTACTTTAGTGTTGGCATTTTTAGTCAGTTTTTTAATCTCTCATGATATTCTAGGTCCTTCAGAGATGGGACTAGTTTTGTGGTCCTCCTTGCAGGCTAGTTCTGTCGTTGGACTTCTTGATTTCTTTAAATATATTCGTATCACTTGAAAAACATGTAAGCAGCTGCATTGACACATTCTGGTATATCGTTTATATATAAGACAAATAATATAGGTCCTAACACACTTCTTTGTAGAATACCACTGGTGACATTGTGGCATCCACATGTTTGTCCATTGACTGATACTCTTTGTCTTCTGTTAGTTAAAAAGTCCCTGACCCAAGTCAGAACTTTTCCACCTATGCTATATTTTTCCATTTTATATATCAGTCTTCTGTGTGGGACTTTGTCGAATGCTTTCATGGAGTCCGTATAAACTGTATCGATGGTTCCCCCATTGTCCAAAATCTGTCCATTCATCCATGACCTTCAACAGCTGTAGGGTAGTGGATCTGCCCGATATTAAACCATATTGCATTTTGCTAAATAAATCATTGTTCTTCAGGTAATCAACAATTTGGTTCCTTACGAGTTTTCCATTAATTTGCATATCACACTTGTAAGGCTAACAGGCCTAAAGTTACCTGGTTCTGGCTTTTCACCCTTCTTATATATTGCTACGATATTCCCAAGTTTCCACAGGGATGGTACCTGGCCTGAGTCCAAGGAGGCATTAAATATGATTGCAAGTGGCTTTGCTATTGAAGATTTAAGTTCAAACAGGGAATTTGGATGCAGATCATCTGGACCTGCTGATTTGTTCTGATTCAGCTTTTAGTAACTTTGACCCCATCTTCTCTTGTTATATCATAGTAAGGAAATGCATTGTCCACCGGCATCGTATTGGATGTAGGTAATTCTCCATCTGGCTCATTTGTAAATACACTAGTAAAAAATTGCGCTAGCACTTCTTGCCTTTTCCGTATCCCCCTTTGTTATTTTCTCATGCCCTTCTTGATCCTTGTATTGCTGCTCTTCGTTTTTCTTTTGGAGTTAACGTATACTGTCAGGTTTTTTGGTCTTTCTTTAGCATTTTAGCAATATCTTTTTCCATATCTATTTCGGCTTTTCTTACAAGTTTTTTTGCTTGGTTACGTGTTTTAGTGTATTCCATGTATTTATCTTCATCCCTTGTTTCCATGTATTATTGCCAACATCTGTTTTTTCTTTATTTTCTCAGTTGTAGTCTTGTCTAGTGGGGTTGAAATTATGTTGTTTAGCTTTGGAACATGCTTTGTTATTCATTAGTGGTATATATTTCTTTTTAGCTGAATCAAACAAGTAGAGGAATTTTTTAATCAGGTCTAGTATATTTGGTTCGCAGTTGGCTCTTGCTCTAATAAATCTTGCTATATGTTGGAACAAGTAGTAATCCCTTACACCTTCAATAAATTTTTCCCCTTCTTTATCTCTACTTGTCCAATTAGTCCAATCTATCTTAGGTAAGTTGAAGTCTCCCATAATTAGTAAATGTGTATACTCTTTTTTAGAGGTTACATTCATCAACAATTGATTTAATAATGTTGTATTTTCCCCAGCCAATCAAGATTTTATCATTTCCCTTTAGTTTTATTTGTACCCAGAGACTCTCTTGAAAATCTGTGTCAAATGCTACCTCTTCTGCCTTTAGTTTCTGATTTACATAAATGGCTACTCCGCTTTTGTTATTGGTTAGACATTTGTAAATAGGTCAAATCCTGTTAGACTTATTTCTGCTTTACTTATGGCATATCTACTATTTTTGGGGTAAATTTCGGTTATACCAAGTATATCATAGTTAGACTCTGAGTTCTGTACTCTAGCGTTTATTAAGTAAGATGTCGGTATTTGTGTAAAAACAGTTTAATCCATTAAAATCCCCCACCAACTTCTTATTTGCATTTCTTTTTACAGTAGTACTATTTACCATTCCTGTTTGATCTTACTTCCTTATCTTTACTACCCTTCTCTCCCAGGGTGGACCCTTTAGGACATACTTGTAGTCCCCGATTCCTTTTTGTTCTTGTCTTGGACTTCTTTATATTTTGGCGTTTGCGTCTTCTCTCGCTTTTTTTGTCATATCGTGGACTATGCTAAGGTTCCTGTATGGATATATTTTTCAAATTGGCCATAAATTGGCTTTTACTTTTTCCCCGTCGAATATGACTCTCATGGGTCTTGGTTTTGATATTTTGCCTAATCTTGTTATGTTCTTTACACTGTTCTCTTTGACTCCTGTTATGGTATAAGCCCTTTACTATAATTACATCATTTTCTTTTCTTTTCATTCTAGCAGCTCTGCTTTGTCATCTTTAAATATCTGCTTACATCTGCTTACAAGTCCAACCGTCCTCTTGGATATCCATATCCTTATTCTTTCTTGCGGAGTCTCTCCTCCCCACTTTTCTGTTTAGTGACCTGCTTTACTCAACTTTATATGTGCAACAAACCAAGTTATTGCTATGATAATTTTTGCAACAAATAATTATTGCTGTATTAGTTATTGCTATGTAATTTTTGCAACAAATAATTATTGCTGTATTAGTTATTGCTAGGTAATTTTTGCAACAAATAATTATTGTTCTATTAGTTTTGTAACCAATTTATTGCCTTCTCACATTTACGGCAACAAAGTAAAAAAAAATAATTTCTGTTATATATGCAACAAACAATTTATTATTGCTATATTTGTAATTTTGCAACACGTACTTATTGCTACATATACAAGCAACAATCCGGGTTGTTGCTATAATTGCAGTATTGGTGTGCAACAAACTGTTTTATTGCAGTTGATAATACTAGCAACAAACTAAATTATTGCTACAATTTGTAGTTTGTAGTAAATATGTACACTGTATATATGCAACAATCTAAATTATTGACTAATTTATACACAACAATCCATGTATCTTTCTATAATCAATAAAATACTAAAGTAACAGTACGACCATTTCTGCATATGATAATTATTCAATTGATTGTTCATCAGAGATGTGCATAGTTCTTATGTCTACATTTTTTTACCATTAATGGACAAAAAGCAACTTGACTGGTTGAGTCATTTTATGATGATATGTTCATATAGGAAATTGCCCTGTAACAGAATATAAGTTCCACCATAAGATCTGTTCCAAAGGAAAAAAATATTACATAAAATTTGTTCCATTGGAACAAATATTATGATATTTGTTCCTAACGGAAAAAATGTTATATAATATTTGTTCCAAAAGGAAGAACTATTATGCCAATGTTTATAATATTTGTTCCAATGGAATTTTTGCCGGGTGGAACAAATGTATGTTTACAGCTCGTCTATTTTTTATAGACGTCAGTCCTTTTTTCGTCTTTGTAAATGACATCAAAGAGAACATCACATCATTCCATCAGACTATTTGCTGACGACTGTACCATCTATAAACCAATCAAATGCAAACAAGATCAACAAAAACTCCAAGAAGACCTTACAAAACTAACAGTTTGGGAGAACACATAGAAAATGGAGTTTAACGCCAGTAAATGCAATGTGCACTTCATCAGATCAAAAAGACCGTTGGTAACACCATACACTATGCATGGCGAACAACTAGAAGTGGTACATGACACGAAGTATTTAGGCCTCACCATTAAAGATGATCTGAGTTGGAACTCTAGTCGCAGGAGCAAATCAAGTATAGGGTATGTTAATACTAAACATCAAGAAGGCACCTCAGCAGATCAAGATCACTGCAGTAAATTCACTTGTAGGACCACAGGGGGAATATTGAGCGGCAATCTGGGTGGATCCATACACACAAGAGAACATCGATAAGATAGAGAATGTACAGAGAAGAGCAGCAAGATATGTATGTAACAACTACATTTATGAGGCAAGTGTCACCGCCATGATGAATCAGCTGAACTGGATCCCACTACAACAACGACGTCAGAACATCAGACTTTATTAACTTATAGTTGCATCTATTCATATGAGGTATTTGTAACTATTTTCATGAAAATTTTGACGTCGGGTGTTAACTGTTAACTGTTTACCGATTTCCGGCAGAACTGTTTCATGCGCAAAATAGTTGCGCAGTGCGACGTCATTCAACTCCTACCCGTGCATTATACCCTTTTTAGGCAAGATTTTTAATTGTTTATATAAGTTAATAAAACAGTTATTTCATGCCCCGTTTCAGGAAATAGCAAAACTATTGTCCCCCGGTGATACAGTTCGCANCCCCCTTAGCAGAAAGTCTGGATCCGCCACTGCTATTTTCATGAAAACTTTGACGTTAACTGTTTACCGATTTCCGGCAGAACTGTTTCATGCGCAAAATAGTTGCGCAGTGCGACGTCATTTAACTCCTACCCGTGCATTATACCCCTTTTTTAGGCAAGATTTTTAATTGTTTATATAAGTTAATAAAACAGTTATTCAATGCCCCGTTTCAGGAAATAGCAAAACTATTGTCCCCCGGTGATGGAAATAACAATATATTCATCCCCTCTATACATTATTTCTATAACTTTACGATTTTATCGAAAGTTTGAACAAGGATGGAAATGTCTTTTAAAAAAATATTACGAAATGATCATATCATCTGTCTGCCCTTTGAACTTTGAACAAGTTTTCAAAATAAGAATCTATGTATCTTACATGTAATAAGATATAGTTCTGTTTCCCTGACAAAAAATAACTATTCGTAAATTAAACGGTTAAGGTTAGAGAAAAATTGTCATAAATTATAGAACTGAAAACACATGCATCTTCCACAAACTTGCTTATACTCGACATTTTTCATTAATCATTCACGACATAATGAAAAATTAAAAATAAACGAGAATTTTACGTACATTATTAGCTAGGCTATTCCTATATAGATAGTTCTTGGGGGGAGGTGAGGGGCACGCTTGCGCAGAAGACTATTAACCAATAGGAATTTCAGATTCTCGAAAATCAAAATGGCGTCCAGTTTCGTCCTGATAAAACGGGGCGGGGTTTAATTTTTCTGTTTCCTTGTAGAAGTTGAAAAGTATTATAAACATTTACTATAGGTGGTACTGGGAACAGGTTTGTAGAGGATGATTGGATTGGTATTGCAATATCGCTTAGCCAGATTTATAAATATAGATTTGATGAAAAGAATAAGAACAGTAATGTATAATTTAAAACCAGAAGTTAATCAATAAAGATGAGATATTTGTGCAATAATCAATAATATACAAATACTATAAAAGACTTTAACAAAGCGCGATTGTAGTTTGTGGAGATACTTAGGCAATGGAGAACGAAAGGTGGAAACAGATAGAATTGTGTTTTTTTGCGGAAGAATAAAGAGCTACCGGTGTTTATTGTGTGTGCTGTAAAAGGTTTATGTTTCGAAGCCAAAATTATTGATCTGAGTATACAAATACATCATGAGCCACCACACCCTTGTCAATCAAACACGCAATTTTCTATCCAAGGCTATTCCATAGCCTAGCGTATCGTTTTTATTTCATAAAAACCATTATCCGATTTATATCACCCACTTATGTTTATAAAGTCCCCTCGTGTTTTCTAGTTGAAGATTTAAATTATTGCTATATTAACATTATCTGTTTCGGGAATCAGACATCAGACGAGGGAAAGCAAATAGAGATTAATACATGGCCTTTTCCATATCAGCACGGTTATCATCCCGAGACTCCGATATCAGCCCGAGGCGCCAGCCGAGGGCTGATATGGGTCGAGGGAAAAGGCCATTTCTTAATCTGTATAATATACATCTGTGTCGTCCGCTTAAATTGTTAATGAACAATAAAGGCTTAGTCCCTAGGTTTCTACATCCCTTTTGTGCTTTTCAACTCAATTAGATGCATAGAAACTTGCATTTTCTGTTTCAAGGAAAACAACAACAGAATTCAACTCCGTTTTTCTAGCTAAATTAGGGGATGATTGTTCATTGTGAATAAACAAGAAATAATGCCCAGTTTAAATATGCCAACAGTCATATCATTCAAGTTAGATTTTGACTAAGGTAAACAAAACACCCTTAAATATTTACTTTATTGCAACAAAATGACAAGTACCAGTGTTTTTGAAAGAAAGAACATATAAAAGGATTTGCTATATTGCAAAAGTTTCAAAAATTATGTAGGTTAAAAAAGTATAATTTTCGCGAAATAACGCGAAAAATTCGCTAATAAACGTGAAACTTTCGCAAAAAGAATCAATACTTTCGCGAATAAACGCGAAACTTTCGAGAACGAGTGCGATAATTTTCGCGGTTAAAGGTGAAACTTTCGCGAATAAACGCATCTACTTGTGAATTAAAGCAATAACTCGCGAATAAAATTGATATTTTTCACGAATAAACGCGTAAAAATGCATATTTGAATACAAAAAATATCTTTATTATACCCCTTTCCTAGAAAACGAAGCATGGGGATATATAGGAATCACCCAGTCCGACCGTCCATTTTAATTTTTAGCCTACGAAAATGACTGTGCTCTATGGGCTTTCGTACCATTCGTTGAATGACATTTTCTGTAAAAAAAACAAGTGAAAACTAGAGAATGTGTCTGTAAGACACTGATGCCCCGCCGTAGAATTTATTGCAATAGAGAACTTCAGCGATTTATTTGATTAAACATCTAGTTGTTAATAAATGGACCTAATGCAAAAATTTAACAAAGTCATTTATGTGTAAAATGTCGGTCAAATACGAAGAAAAAACTGCCTAACAATTAGGATGGGTCTCTTCATGAAATATCATGATATGTTGTGTAGTTGTTTAGAAATGGACCTTAAAACACAAATTTTACC
>MJUU01012655.1:45059-67234 GCA_002080025.1 Modiolus philippinarum | reverse complement strand
GCAAAGTTACATTATAAGATAAAAATAAACGCGTTTGTCAGCGAATATTGAGTTGATCCGGAAATCAATTAAAAAACGGATCCTTTGCCTATAAAATCCGGCTCAATAAACGGATAAAAAATATTTTGATACACTTTCAAGTAACGCCTTGAGGTGACAGGTTAAATACCAAATACAGCTTCTTGCAAGGTATGGGCTATCTTCTATAGTATTGTCAAACAGATGCAACATGCATTATTATCATTCAATATAGAACACTAAATCATTGGTTCAGTAATACGTATTTTTTTTATCTCGGTAGTGGTCAACATTATACTTTTCCTTTTATTTGTATACTATACCTGATTCCTTTGTTCCACATTTTTTTTTGCCTATAAATAATGTCAAATTATTGGATTAATCATGATAAATTGTTCATATATAAGCCGGAGCAGATCCAAATCACACTTACTCCGAATTTACAAATGCTCAAAACAGTAGGACGACGCCTTACTTGACCAGAAAATACACGGAAGATATATATTTAATAAGTTAAGATGTTAAAAAAAAATTCCATGTAAAGCTACAAAGGGTATCAACATAAATAAAAAGGAAATCAAAACAAGTTAGGTGTTGCGTAATTAACAGTTTTAAAAGTAAGAATACCTTTAGTTTATCCTAAAGAATAAAAAGGATAACAGGAGAGTCTGACGCTTTCAATGACTAAAAACCACAGTCACATGCCACAACGTACCAAGGAACTGCAGAAAAAACCCAAAAGACAAACGTAAACAACGCTAGGAAGTTGGGACAGCCGGACTTGGTACCGACACTAGGCCAGCGGTATGGTTAAAGCGATTTATGGGTTCCCAAACCTTTCCTTTCTATGTCCTATTTCCCTATAGTACAAACTTGATGATAAACATACAAACAAAACACAAAACAGGTAGTCTTCTAACCCCGTGACAGAAATCTTGAAAAGAAAAAGGGACAAAACGCAGTTTTGAGAAACTGAGAAAAGCTGGTCCACTAAGCTGTCGGCAAGCTCCATGCAGGAGCTAGTCTGCTGGTAAAACACTGTCAAACTATGGAAAAAATCAAATCCAGACCTTCCCAAACTGGTTCGGTTATGAATCATCACGTATTTCAGTAGACATCGGCAGTATCAGTGAGAGGCCAGCTAAACTCTCAGGTCATTGGATCCCAAAGCCAAATTTAACAGATACACGCAGAATCTACTATTGATAGTCACGTCCATTTGTTATGGGTTTTTAACCACTTTGAACAACATTTCCGTAAAATAGATGATGGGAAATGTCCTTAGTAATAAGCTGTTCGCGAGTGACATTATATTTTTTTATCAAATTGTCATATATTTATAGCATACTTATTATTTTTATAAACACACACACACGGTATTCCAGAGAAGAGGCTCAAACTACATTCTATGTAAGTTCTTCTTGTTTTCTAAATCCCGAACCCATATTTCCCGTCTTAAATCTCGTTCCTTTAAAGGGTCAGAAACGGTACAAAGCTTTTCGGACCTGTTCCCTTTATTTGATGATTGGTTTCCTTTGTCAGTGCCTCTGCTCTTATTTACACGTTTTATTCCTGGAATGACACGTATAGATACACGTATGATAATCCGTCCAGCATAATTAAACTTGAAGGTATTGGGTCTAGACTTTTCGAAAGTTATTTTTCTATGCTTGGATTTTTCTTCGCAGTATTCATGAGAACTGTGAATGTATTTTCCTTGCNACTTTTTAACGTTTGGTAGTATTTATTCGTTTCTAGATAAATAGCAAATTGTACAGTGGCGGATCCAGCGGGGGGCCAAGGGGGCACGTGCCCCCCGGCACAAGTGACAAAAAAAAAAAATTTTTGTTGAAATTGAGGTTCAGCCTTTAACCTGCAGTAAAAATTGTAAATAATTGGTCTCTTTAAGCTTTTACGTTGATTATTGATCTTTATTAACTTAATTATCAGGTTGTTTGTACAACAATGACTGACAAGACAAACCAACATCAAAGAAAAGCTTTGTTTATTTATCAAAATAAATTATTAATAATGTCATAATTAGGGTACCTTGTCACGTCTGGACAAATTAATGACACTTTTTTAACCACATACCTGCAATTCTAATTTATTGAACATTTAATAATAAGATAATTTTGAAAATAAGTACCAAAGACTGCATAATTGTTTACAAACGTTTTTACAGCATTTCTCTTCTTTCGTTTGGTTACATTCAGTAATTGTATTTCGACAATTTATGTGTCGTCAGCACGGATCACACATAAAAAAGGGGACAGACCTTTTTCGGGATGCCGGGATTGGAAGTTTGCAAGCTCTGGAATTCGGGATTTCTATCATTTAAGCCCGGAATTTGTATATATATTGTGTTCTATTTTCTACTAACACTCGAAAGGGGGGAGCTGGTCAGGCGCGGATCCAGACAATGTGAAAAGGGGGTTCCAATGAGAAAAGAAAGTAAATTTGGCCGAGCGGAGCGAGGTGCGAATTTTTTTTTTTTTTTTTTGGGGGGGGGGGGGGTTCTTAGTAAAGTCAGGATATTTATTAAAAAATATTTGATCGTCCGAAAAAGGAAAAGGGGGGTTTCCAACCCCCGAAACCTCCGACTTGAATCGCGGCCTGTTAAAAAAATTTGTAAAATTCAATTTATGTTGTGCCCCCCCGGCACTGACCACTCTGGATCCGCCCCTGTTGTAAATAATAAAACTGTTTAACCAGTCACAATGTTAAACACCAGCGAATTTCATCATATTACTTATACTTGTAAGTAAAGTAATGTCTTCATTATTCAGAAGCCAAAATAGTTTATTGTCATTATTGAGTGACGTAAAATTTATACTAAGCGACTTTGCAATTTCTAACATTGACAAACGTAAATCATGTACATGACTACAAGAGAGAATAAAGCGTTTTTCATCATCAACTGTCTAGTACATCTTCGATCGACACGTCGATATTCACTATCACGTCCATTTGTTATGGATTTTTAACCACTTTGAACAACATTTCCGTAAAATAGATGATGGGAAATGTCCTTAGTAATAAGCTGTTTGCGAGTGACATTATATTTTGATATCAAATTTTCATATATTTATAGCATACTTATTATTTTTATAAACACACACACACACGGTATTACAGAGAAGAGGCTCAAACTACATTCTATGTAAGTTCTTCTTGTTTTCTAAATCCCGAACCCATATTTCCCGTCTGAAATCTCGTTCCTTTAAAGGGTCAGAAACGGTACAAAGCTTTTCGGACCTGTTCCCTTTATTTGATGATTGGTTTCCTTTATCAGTATGCCTCTGCTCTTATTTACACGTTTTATTCCTGGAATGACACGTATAGATACATGTATGATAATCCGTCCAGCATAATTAAACTTGAAGGTATTGGGTCTAGACTTTTCGAAAGTTATTTTTCTATGCTTGGATTTTTCTTCGCAGTATTCATGAGAACTGTGAATGTATTTTCCTTGCATACATAGAAATAAAACCAGTGCAGTCCTGTGCTGTGTACGACATGCTGACAAGATCACGTGTTCCGACTCCAGGTTCTGAGAGGGAACTCAGTCGACTGTGTACTAAAATAATTTGATCTGAAAACATGTATGTTATCCCGACTTTCGAATTATTCACTCTAACAATTCACATTTGGATAAAAAGATAAACGATTGTCAACAATCACTTTATACCAACAATATACACCCAGTAAAGTGCATCATAGAGTGTCATAATATGTATTTCTTCAAATTCCAATTGTATCAGCTTTCATACGTTTTAAGAAGAAAAAAATTGAAACCATCTCAAACGTTTGGTGTTTGGACACAACTGGGACTAAAATAACTTAGTCTCAGAACACAAGGAAAAGTGTGGTCGACTGGTTAAGGCACTTGACTTTCAAATGGCCGACACAAGTGAGGGTTCGAATACCGCACGTGCCAAGGTTTCAAAGCACTCTAGGTAGCTCTGAGGTTTCATCGATTTTCCAGCAGCATGGGAACTGCGGGCTTTCTTCGTCCCACAGCCTTGCGATCATGCGAGATGCTCACAATTGTTAAACTGTCGTTTATCTCGGTTTTAAAGCTCACATAGAGCTTATGTTCATATGTTCATTGTTGACTTATTACGGGTAAATGCCTGTAATTTCCGACGTTAAACAAAACCTTTACTTACTGTCATTTCCGTTACTTACTTTACTTACTTAAGTAGCCAAACAAGTGTCCTGCCCGACCCTTTGTATGTTGTTTGATAGCACTTCTAGTTTATATATTGTGTATTTTCAGATCAGTTATTGTCACTTGTAAAGTCGGGACGTACGGAACCAAAGGAAAAACAATCTTGCAAAATGAAAAGGTACATTCATCTTTCTGTACATGGCAGCAAAGGGCATACAGAAAAAAAACCGATATGTGATAGAAAATTGTGGTATTAAAATACGTAACCGTCCAAAGTGAAATGAAGTCACCAATCTGTGAGAAAAAACACTCGCAGTTTAGTTTGGGGACGGAACTACTTGATACCTTTAGTAGATGCAAAATACTTCATATTTTTTTTTTCGTTATTGTCAAGGACGTATAATTAAACGTCCTTGCTATTGTTGATGGGATTTCAACAAACTATGGGTGTTATTAATAAATCTATCTCTGTATTTCACGCGAAATTAACCATAACTTAGGTAAACCAGGATTATCGCCGGAAAACCAGGGTTACCGGGTCGGTAATCCTTGTTTAACAGAGAAAAAACCCGAATTACCCCTCGGTAACGGGGGTTTCCGAAATGAAATACACACTTACCTTCGCTTCCTGTGAGTTTTTATTGCTAAACCTACATTACCGAGCAGTAAAGTAGGTTTTACGGCGCGGAATTAACCAAAACTGCGATAAACCAGAATTATCGACCAAAACTCAATTACCGGAAGCTTATACGATTGGCTAAAGAATTTTGGATGTAACTTATAAAAAATAGATAAACAAATGGAAAAGGTTTATTTTGATATTTATATAATTATCTTTATAACTTTTTGTCTATCAATCAGAATTAAAAAAAATATATAGATTAAAAAATATCATTGAAAAATAAAATGGATGTTAAGTAATATTTTTTAGATAATGCAAAAAAAAAAACAAAAAAAAAAATCCTATTAATTTTTTTCAAGATTTAAATCTCAAAAATACTCTTTTTATAAATAAATAGACAAGGTGTTATAAAAAGATAATCAAAATAACCAATTAATGATTTTAATACTTAGAAGAAACAAGAGGCTCTCAAGAGCCTTATCGCTCACCTGGTCCTTGATAAACATAGACATTTTATGTTAAAGCCCATATATATGTATATAATTAAACTACAGTTCCAATATGCCCAATTAGTTTAAGGGGAAAAGACGTCTGTTAGTGTTCCCCATGGGTCAAATGTTAAAATATGATCCCTGCTGGCAGCCATCTTGGATAAAGTGGGAACCTGAGAAAATTTTTTTTTCTTTTCAGGGGTCCACATAAAAACTATTTTGACCAAATTTGATTCCATTGGCTCAGCAGTTTCAGTGACGAAGATCTTTGAATGAGTTTTCCCTAAGGGTCCATGTTAAAATTATCCTCCCTGCTGACGTCCATGTTAAATATAGCGTGGACCTGAAAAAACATTTTTTTTGTAAGGGACCACCAAAGGACTATTGTGGCCAAATTTGGTGCCAATTGGCTTAATAGTTTCAGAGAAGAAGATCTTTGAATGTGTTTTCCCATAGGGGTTAAATTTTAAAACTATGTTCCCCGCTGGCAGCCATTTTGGATATCGCGCGGACCTGAAAAACAGCTTTTTTGTAAGGGACCACCAAAGGACTATTGTGTCCAAGTTTGGTGCCAATTGGTTTAATAGTGTCAGAGGAGAAGATCTTTGAATGTGTTTTCCCATAGGGTCCAATGTTAAAACTATGTTTGATGCTGGCGGCCATCTTGAATATCGCCCGGACCTGAAAACAGCTTTTTTGTAAGGAACAACCAAAGGACTATTGTGGCCAATTTTGGTGCCAATTGGTTTAGTAGTTTCAGAGAAGAAGATCTTTGAATGTGTTTTCCCATAGGGTCCAATGTTAAAACTATGTTCCCCGCTGGCGGCCATCTTGGATATCGCGAGGACCTGAAAAACAGCCTTTTTTTAAGGGACCACAAAAGGACTATTGTGGCTAAGTTTGGTGCCAATTGGCTTAACAGTTTCAGAGGAAAACTTTGAATGTGTTTTCCCATACTGTCCAATGTTAAAACTATCTTTCCTGCTGACGTTCATGCTAAATATAGCGCGGACCTGAAAAACAGCTTTTTTCTTAAGGGACCACCAAAGGACTTTTGTGGCCAAGTTTGTTGCGAATTGGCTTAATAGTTTCAAAGAAGAAGATCTTTAAATGTGTTTTCCCATAGGGTACAATGTTAAAACTATGTATCCCGCTGACGGCCATCTTGAATATCGCACGGACCTGAAAAACAGTTTTTTTGTAAGGAACCACCAAAGGACTATTGTGGTCAAGTTTGGTGCCAATTGGCTCAATAGTTTCAGAGAAGAAGATCTTTGAATGTGTTTTCCCATAGAGTACAATGTTAAAACTATGTTCCCCACTGGCAGCCATCTTAGATATCGTGCAGACCTGAAAAACAGCTCCTTTGTAAGGGACCGCCAAAGGACTATTGTGGCCAAGTTTGGTGCCAATTGGTTTCACAGTATCAGAGGAGAAATTCTTTGAATGTGTTTTCCCTTAGGGTCTAATGTTAAAACTATGTTTCCTGATGGCGGCTATCTTGAATATCGCCCGGACCTGAAAACAGCTTTTTTGTAAGGGACCACCAAATGACTATTGTGGCCAAGTTTGGTGCCAATTGGCTTCGTAGTTTCAGAGAAGAAGATCTTTGAATGTGTTTTCCCATAGGGTCCAATGTTAAATCTATGTTCCCCACTGGCAGCCATTTTGGATATCGCGAGGACCTGAAAAACAGCTTTTTGTAAGGAACCACTAAAAGACTATTGTGGTCAAGTTTGGTGCCAATTGGCTTAGTAGTTTCAGAGAAGAAGATCTTGGAATGTGTTTTCCCATAGGTTCCAATGTTAAAACTATGTTTCCTGCTGGCAGCCATCTTGAATTTCACGCGGACCTGAAAACCAGCTTTTTTGTAAGGAACTATCAAAGGACTTTTGTGGCTAAGTTTGATGCCAATTGGCTCAGTAGTTTCAGAGAAGAAGATCTTTGAATGTGTTTTCCCATAGGGTCCAATTTTAAAACTATGTTCCCCGCTGGCAGCCATCTTGGAAATTGTACGGACCTGAAAAACAGCTTTTTTGTAAGGGACCACAAAAGGACTATTGTGGCCAAGTTTGGTGCCAGTTGGCTTAATAGTTTCAGAGGAGAAGATCTTTGAATGTGTTTTCCCATAGGGTCCAATGTTAAAACTATCTTTCCTGCTGACGTCCATGCTAAATATAGCGCGGACCTGAAAAACAGCTTTTTTGTAAGGGACCACCAAAGGACTTTTGTGGCTAAGTTTGTTGCGAATTGGCTTAATAGTTTCAAAGAGGAAGATCTTTAAATGTGTTTTCCCATAGGGTACAATGTTAAAACTATGTATCCCGCTGACGGCCATCTTGAATATCGCACGGACCTGAAAAACAGTTTTTTGTAAGGAACCACCAAAGGACCATTGTGGTCAAGTTTGGTGCCAATTGGCTCAATAGTTTCAGAGAAGAAGATCTTTGAATGTGTTTTCCCATAGAGTACAATGCTAAAACTATGTTCCCCACTGGCAGCCATCTTTGATATCGCGCGGACCTGAAAAACAGCTCTTTTGTAAGGGACCGCCAAAGGACTATTGTGGCCAAGTTTGGTGCCAATTGGTTTCACAGTTTCAGAGGAGAAATTCTTTGAATGTGTTTTCCCTTAGGGTCCGGTGTTAAAACTATGTTTCCTGATGGCGGCTATCTTGAATATCGCGCGGACCTGAAAAACAGCTTTTTTGTAAGGGACCAACAAATGACTATTGTGGCCAAATTTGGTGCCAATTTGCTTAGTAGTTTCAGAGAAGAAGATCTTTGAATGTGTTTTCCCATAGGATAAATGTTAAATCTATGTTCCCCACTGGCAGCCATTTTAGATATCGCCCGGACCTGAAAAACAGCTTTTTTGTAAGGAACCACTAAAAGACTATTGTGGTCAAGTTTGGTGCCAATTGGCTGAACAGTTTCAGAGAAGAAGATCTTGGAATGTGTTTTCCCATTAGGTCCAATGTTAAAACTATGTTTCCTGCTGGCAGCCATCTTGAATTTCACGCGGACCTGAAAACCAGCTTTTTGTAAGGAACTATCAAAGGACTATTGTGGCTAAGTTTGATGCAAATTGGCTCAGTAGTTTCAGAGAAGAAGATCTTTGAATGTGTTTTCCCATAGGGTCCAATGTTAAAACTATGTTCCCCGCTGGCGGCCATCCTGGATATTGCGCGCACCTGAAAAATAGCTTTTTTTGTAAGGGACCACCCAAAGACTATTGTGGCCAAGTTTGGTTCCAATTGGCCCAGTAGTTTCAGAGGAGAAGATCTTTGAATGAAAAGTTTACGCCAGACGGACGGACGACGGACGAACGACGGACGCAAAGTGATAGCAAAAGCTCACCCTGGCATTAGCCAGGTGAGCTAAAAAGAAGGGAAAAGGGGAATGTGTCAAAGAGACAACGATCCAAACGGGAGTAATAACAACTCAAAGCCACCATAAGATCTTCAATGAACGGTGAGGAAAGCTCACACCCAACGGCAGGTCGGATTCGGCCCCTAAATAAAGAGTAATCAAGTTCAGCGAAATAAACATCATCCTAGACTCCTATAGACATAAATTAAACTAACTAGAAAACAGACAAGACACAAATAGGCTTAATAAATTTCCTGACTTAGGACAGGCGCAAACCTGCTGCGGCGGGGTTAAACTAGTTTTATTTTGAATCTATTTTTGGATTAGTTACACTCAAAGTTCTTTAGCCAATCATATAAGCTATCCGGTAACTGAGATTTGGTCAGTAAACCAGGAACCTGGTTTTCCTACTTTTGGTTAATTCAGTGCTGTGAAACCTATTTTACCGATCGGTGAAGTAGGTTTAGCAATAAAAAATCACAGGAAGCGGAGGTTAGCATCCATTTAATTTTGGAAACTCCCATTGCCGTTCGGTAATGGGGGTTGTTTGTAGCCGGTAAAGGTTTTGGTGCTAAAACCTACTTTACAGACCGCTTAAGTAGGTTTAGCAATAAAATGATAGGAAGCGGAGGTTAATATGTATTAAATTTTGGAAATCGACCGGTAATTGGGGTTTCCGAAATGCTAAACCAGTATAACCGACCCGGGAGACTGGGTTTTTCCGGTTATAATGCCGGTTTACGTACGTTTTGGTTAATTTCGTGTGTCATGTCTATGTACTAGAAATTAGCAGATGGGTCTCAAACTGGTATATTATGTCTTGACTTTTTTATCTTTGGTATTAACCCTGGAGAACTTTGTTAATGGGATTTTACTTTAGACCAGGGCGTATACATGTCAAATTTCTTTCGGAAGAGGTGATTGGGACAATTTCAAAATGCACAGCTAGGCTTTAGTACGAGGGAAATAACATCAATGCAGTTAACAATTTGGGATTTTCATCGATTTCATGGGACATGTTATACCGAAGAAACATAAGAAATAATATTTCATTTTTTACATTTTAAACAAAGTTTACCCATTAAACTAAAATGTTACCCAATTAGGTTGTTTACTGGATATGGTGAAGTTATAAGTTTATTCCACAGACGTTGTAACTTTCTGTGGGTTATTCACTGGTGAATAATATGTTTATTCCTTACTGGAGTTATTCACCGGGGAATAATTTAGTGTTATTCGTTACTCACATGTCTAAATTATTTCATGTCATGTGATTATGTTTCAACCAATGGAACTGATTCTTTATTATGTAATGTATAATAATATTCAATATTATCTAGGTTTATTTCATAAAAGAAGAACATTTATTTGTAATATTTGGAAACAGTACTATGTGTAATTTTGCAATGAACACTTTATTGAGTAAAAGATATCCGGAAAAAAGAGTCTGTGCCGTCCCGACAAAACTCTTTTATTAATTTCTTCTGTCAACCTTGGGAAGTGGCCTTGGCTGGCAAGGTCGAGATAGAAGGTACTCTGTCAGCTATCATTATAACATTTAAAAGCATTTATTAAAATCAAATTTTAGGGCTACAGTACAATCAGAAGATATGGCAAAGCCACAAACTGATCATGATAGGAGAAAGCAGATTAGTATCAGAGGGATTGCCCCTGTGGAAAATGTTGTCGACTTGAAAAAAGCGTTCAACCGGCATCTTCACTACACCATTGTGAAAGACAGAAATGTTGCAACACCAAGGGACTACTACTATGCTCTAGCTCATACCATCAGGGATCATTTGGTAGGACGCTGGATTAGAACGCAACAGCACTATTATGAAAAAGATCCAAAGGTAAGCCGATGGCGATGAACTATTTGGTAACCTTACTTCATAATTTGAACTTTTGTCATAAATTAGTAACAAAACTTGTATTGGTCATGTTGGCCAAGTTCAGTGACAGTGTAGATTTATTACCGGTATCACACATCTTTTGTTTGTTGTTCAACCTGTTTTTATACTGCCACACAATATTGTTCATTTACTTCCTTATGCTACTGTTAGTACATGTAGGTAAGCAATATCTTCTATCACCTGTGTGGATGGTTAAAGCATTATTTTTTGTACAAAATTCTTGTTTTACTGCATAACATTCATAGAAAACAAGCAAGTGCATGGGAATTTTGATATTTTGTTCATTGAACAAAGCCATTTTTCATATTTTATACAGTTGAGTCTCCTAAGTTGACACATCTTATAAGTTAGCGCACCAGAAGAAAACGATTTCTGCTTCTATTGTCGGATTGGTACATACAAATTTTCTGTACAAATTTAAAGCCAGAAAGAGATGACGATGAATACAACTGTTTTGAGTGTTCCCTGTAACTGTAAAAGACCAAAAGGGTGCTGCAATCATTCTTAATAGTTTATATTGTTGTTAGATGTTAACTGTAACTGTTTAAGTTTTATTATTGAACATTCCCACTTTCCACTGAAAACCTGATAGAGCAAATGTTTTTGCATTCCCTGTCATACCTGTCAATCTCTGGAGCTGTCAAAGGGGGTGATGACCCCCATTGTGATTGGTCCTTGGGGGGTGATAACGCGTCACGACATATGACAAGGGTTGTCAACGGAAGTTCTATTTTTCACTGCCTCATCAAAGACATAGTACTAGTATATAGTTGTACTTTCGCAAAATTGGATTAGTTTATGGTATGCTGGTGGCTGGTGTCTAGGAGTTGCATCATGTTATGCCAGGCTAGGACAGTAGTTTCCTTCTCATTGAACTGTAAGTTATTGTTAAATTAAAAGTTTCTTAAACAAGATATATACATCTGTAACTATATAAATTCAATTTTGAAGCAGTTATATGGTATCTAAGTAGAACAATATTTTGTAAAAATATAAGCAAATAGGCTTTTAAACATCTTTTTTTTATATCTTTTTATTTGTTAAATTAGGTTTTTATTTATAAAATAATTGCTGGAGAACAGCATAAGATCTCAGAATTGATTAAAAAATATCAAATAGGAAAACAAGAAAAAATAAAAAGGGAGATAACCAGACATGTTTACAATCGTAAAAAATTACAAAAATTGGGAGTAAAAAAGATCTGACAGTCTGCAAAATTCAATTCATTGTCAATTATCATACAGGTGAAGCCTGATTGACCACGTTTATTAGTTCATTGAAGGTAAACATTGCTATAAAAGTGTTTATTTAACGGGAAGGCTAATCCGTTAATTAGGTTCAATTAACGCTTATGTGGATAATTAGGTTTAAATTAAGTAACCTATAGTCATTATTTTTGGATTTATATATTTTTAAGGGAATGGGGGTCACTGTGGGTCAAAACTTTTGAATGGGGTGATTTCTATGACCCGCACGAGTGATAAGTCGGACGCAGGTCATATTCAAATTTTTAGCTGTTTTGCGGGTGTGACCCACCGAAAGCGGCAGGGTTGACAGGTATGTTCCCTGTACATTCAGATTCACATCCTGTGCCAACTTACAAGACATTTAAACATGGTGCTATAACGAGGGTAGGTCATTTTAAACTTGTAATTCATATATTAAATTGAAGTTCTAATTTTTAATTCTGCATGATTTAAATGTTGATTGATGCATGTTTATTTTGCTGAAATGTATACAATAATAGACCATTTGCCAGTTCTGCAATCAACAGAATGAATTTAGCAAAACCCAAAAGGGAGGTAATTTTTTGAAAAATCTCAAGGGGACAGAATGGTTCCCTGCTTGTGAAAACCAACCAAAATATAAATCATTTTTAATTAAAAGTTATGATAGTTTAACCTTTAGCAGACGTTTAGTTGGCAACATAATTCAAAACCAAATCCAAAATAGCGCTTACCATTCTTTAAAGTGCTGCTTGTTTCAAGTTAAAAAATTAACAGCTGTACAAACTTGAACGATCTTCTCAGTGACTAAGAAAGTATTTAAAAAATAGAAAATGTGCCAACTTACTGCAGAATATCATAAATATTGAGTAGGAATTACTTTGTCCAGTCTGGCTATACACGAAGACCATACTTCAAAACAAATGTGCATTTTTAATGTTTGTTTGTCTGGTGTAGGAGTTATTTCCCTTTAAAGGTCTGACCAAAAACACAAAATTTGACTAGAACTGCCAAGAACTCCTGTAATTGGCAAATCATCTATCGAAAGATAAATACTTAGGTGTGCCGACTTACATGTACAAGACTGCATGGTATGTCCTAACAACTGTATATGCCAGCACTAGTGGTGTTGCTGTACAAAACAAAATGTATATTTCTTTTCATTTTAAGCATAAATATCATCATTGACTGGTTACATGGCTTAGCAAGTTATCAAAGTAATCTGACTAGTAATGATGTTTTTCTTATCAAAATACACAAATGTAGGTAACTGCCAAAAACTTTTAAGTATTTCAGTGTACAGATTTTACCTTTTATGAACATGTAAGTAAACTTTTACTCGTAAATTAACGAGGTGAGCCTATGCAGGCTGGAGTTTCTGGAAGACAAGACAATAGTAAAAGATGCAGTTGAAATAAGTGGTTAAGGATATATAGGAATTCATTGTATATCCTTGGTCTGAATAAGTTGGCACAAAGTCTGAATTAACATTACTAATACTATTAGAATCAGATGTATTGAATGCAAGTAAAATTTGCACTAAGTCCATCAACAATACATGCATGTCATATACATGTATGTCTGGTATGAGTCATTGACAGGGTTACCATTCAGGTCTAGTCAGGGCACATCTCATTCTGGTATTGCAAGGTTAATTTTACAGTTCAAGATCAGGTCCAGTCACAACACATTTGACTGTTATGACAGTGTTCAATTTGATCATACAGGTTCAGTGACAACAAGATCGGGGTAGTTTTTATACGACTGCAAAAAAATTTGTGGTCGTATAATGGTATGGCGCTGTCGTCGTCGTATGGTGTCGTTGTCGTCTGTAGACATTTTTGTTTTGGGTCAATAACTTAACTTTAAGTCGATCAATCCTTATGAAATTTTGACACAGTGTTCCTTGGCACAAAAGGAAGGCTGGGTGTAGTTTTTGTTTTTTTGGCCCCTCCCGTTTTTAAAAAAGGGGCAAAATTGGGTGTTTTCACATATTTGCCTGTAGAATATTTATTATATATCAGATTTTGATGGGGTTTCTTTCAGTATGTTCCAGAGGAAATTTCCTATCTGAAGTGTTCAAGGGATTTGACGTTGCATTTACCGTTCATGAGATAAATGGGGCCCAAAAGGAGCGAATTTCAAAATTTTTTATTTTTTATTATCAGTCCGATTTTGATGCAGTTTTTGCAATGAATTCTAAATGAAAAATTAATAAAGTGCTGCACCATAAAATTTTTGGTAACTTGTTTCCTTTCCGAGCTATGAGGGGCCAAAATTGCAAACATGCAGATTACCAAAAATTTTTTTTTCATACGATTTTGATGGGATTTTTTTTCTTTAGATTCCTCTTGTTGTAAGCTTATGGGAGTACGTCAACAGATTTGGCATATCTCTTACTGTTTCCGAACTATGAGGGGTCAAAGGAGACGAAATTGTAATTTTTGAAAATATGTTAAGTTGTTATTTTTAATCGGATTTTGATGGGGATTTTTTTTTCTTTGGATTCATCTTGATGTATGCTGTCAGTAGTATGTCAACAGTTTTGCTTAAATCTTACAGTTTCTGAGCTTTCAGGGATCAAAATAGCTAATTTGAATGTTCCTTAGGCCATAATTAATAAAATGTTTGTTTCCCCTTACCCGACCCTACCTAATGGTGTTGAGTAGGTAGGTAGGAAGAAATTTTTTTTTTACCATTTTTACTAAAATGTGGTAGTATTACTGTAATTTATCAAAAAAAAAAAAAAGTAAAAAAAAAATTTTTGTTCTCAAAAAAGTCAATAAAATAATTTGGGTAGGGCCATATTTTTAGGGTTGGTAGGGTAAGGGGAAACAAACTAAGCTAATTACTGTGTCAGGCTCCTTATTATGTCCATCTAGTTATTGTGTCAAACTCTTGACTGTGTCCTTATTCACATTTAAATTACACTTATTCAAATTTCAGTGGTCGACATGCTGCGGTCGTATCATGCTATGCTCGGCGTAGCCCATTATTACTTTTCAGGTTCATTTATAGCACATTTTTATGCCCCTGTGAATCGAAGATTCGGGGGGCATATAGTTTTTGGTCTGTCTGTCTGTTTGTCTGTTTGTCCACAAAAAACTTTAACATTGGGTATATCTTTTGAATGGTAAGTGATATGGCTTTCATATTTTGCATGTGCATTCCTTGTGGAAAGACCTTTTAATTGGTAGCAGAATACAAAATGTAGTTAACTTTGTGACCTTGACCTTGGTCTGTGAACAACTGCATAAAAACTTTAACATTGAGCATATCTTTTGAATGGTAAGTAATAGGGCTTTCATAGTTTGCATGTATAATCATGTGGACAGACCTTTCAGTCGGTACCTGAATATGTGACCTTGTGACCTTGACATTGGCATGTGACTGTCCGGTAAAATTTCACCAGAAAAATGAAATTATATAATTTTATTTTATATATATAGAAATTAAACTCATTTATGATGAAATGTTTCCTGATATCTATAGAATTTTTTTTTTGTAAAAAAGATTTTTTAAATCATTCAGCATATTTTCTTTATTTATTCACTTTCGTTTTACAGGTATTTACCATATATGTATTATATATATCTGTACTGAGCTGGACTCAGCAAGTATAACCTAGTTTGTGGGCCCAATTCAAAATAAAAACCAAGTGTTGATCTATATTTTAAATAGCCCATGAACAAATTGGTAAAACACTGTTATTGAACTAGGTACTAAATTCAAAATGTTTATATCTGGACATCTAAGAACGTATTGATTACGAATTTTGAAAGGTGGAATAGGGAAACGAAACCAATTATTTAAAATACACATGGTGCGTTCGGAATGTCTCCATGTTTGACATGACTATACACTAATTGTAACAATACAATATAAATGATGAGGGAAGTTACTAAAAATATCTATTATTTCATTTCTTCTCTTCTGTGTATTCCTCCACTTTTGGGGAACCAGTATTGGTGATCCCTGATGTAATCGAAGTACTGATAACACTGATAGACAGAACACAATGAGTTCGACTATAAATGTTCCAAAAAGGGGGAGGGGGTGAAAATATTTTCTTAATAATGCTTGTATAATGATTGGAGGGGTTCATTTGGTTGACCTCTGTGTTTGCATCCAATTGCAATCATCATTTGATGTGATTAAACTTTTCAGTTGATAACAGAATTTATTTCTACAAATTATTTTGTCAGTAGGACATTCATTGTTCAAAGTTGCTAAATGTTTCTTCTTACTTCTACTCGGGGCATAAGTGTTTCACAAAACACATCTTGTTCTACTTTTACATTTTACCATTCAGGTCCAGTCAATTTCTGGTAATGGTCCTAAATGGTTTCATTTAGAAAAGGTATCCTGTAGGTCCGTACCTCATCCAAGATGGCCACCAGTGGGGAACATAGTTTTAACATTGGACCCTATGGAAAAGGCATTCAAAGATCTTCTGCTCAGAAACTTCTTGTCCAATTATCACCAAACATAGTCAAAATAGACTTTAGATGGTCCCTTCCAAAAAGGGTATCCGACAGGTCTGTACCTCATCCAAGATGGCCACCAACAGGGAACATAGTTTTAACATTGGACCCTATGGGAATAGACATTCAAAGATCTTCTTATCAGAAACTACTAGTCCAGTAAGAACCAAACTTAGTCACAATTGTCCTTAGATGGCCCCTTCCAAAAAGGTTTCCGACAGGTACCCGTCCAAGATGGCTGCCAGTAGGGAACATAGTTTTAACATTGGACCTTATGGAAAATGCATTGAAAGATCTTTTTCTCAGAAATTGCAAGTCCAATTAGAACCAAATAAAGTCACAATGGTTCTTAGATGGTCCATTCCAAAAAAGGTACCGTATCCAACAGGTCCTTACCTCATCCAAGATGGCCGCCAGCGGGGAACATACATGTAGTTTTAACTTTTGACCTTATCGGAAAACACATTTAAAGATCTTCTTCTCAAAAACTACCAGCCCAATTATAACCAAACTTAGTAACAACGGTCTGTAGATGGTCCCATTTAGTAAAAAAATCTGGCAGGTCCATACCTCATCCAAGATGGTCACCAGTGGGGAACATAGTAGTTTTAACATTGGACCCTATGGAAAACGCATTCAAAGATCTTCTTCTCAGAAACTACTTGTCCAATCATCACCAAACATAGTCACAATAGTCTTTAGATGGTCCCTTCCAGAAAAGGTATCCGACAGGTCTGTACCTCATCCAAGATGGCCGTCAACAGGGAACATAGTTTTAATATTGGGCCCTATGCAAAAAGACATTCAATTATCTTCTTGTCAGACACCACTAGTCTAGTTAGAACCAAATTTAGTCACAATGGTCCTTGGATGGTCCCTTCCAAAAAAGGTATCCGATAGGTCTGTACCCCATCCAAGATGACCTCCAGCCTGGAACATAGTTTTAACATGGGACTATGGAAAGCCCATTCAAAGATCTTCTCAGAAACTACCAGTCCAATTAGAACCAAACATAGTCACAATGGTCCTTAGATGGTCCATTCCAAAAATAGGTATCCAACAGGTCCGTTCCTCAACCAAGATGGCCCCCAGCAGGGAACATAGTTTTAACATGGGACCCTATGGGAAAACACATTCAAAGATCTTCTTCTCAAAAAATTACCAGCCCATTTATAACCAAACTTAGTCACAATGGTCCCTAGATGGTCCATTCCAAAAAGTTATCTGGCAGGTCTGTACCTCATCCAAGATGGCCACCAGCCAGGAACATAGTTTAAACATTGGACCCTATGGAAAACGTATTCAAAGATCTTCTCGGACACTACTAGTCCAATTAGAACCAAACATAGTCACAATAGTCTTTTAATGGTCCCTTCAAAAAAAGGTTTCTGACAGTACAGGTCCGTATCTCATCCAAGATGGCTGCCAGCAAGGAACATAGTTTTAACATTGGACCCTATTGAAAACGCATTCAAAGATCTTCCTCTAAAAAACTACTTGTCCAGTCAGAACCAAACATAGTCACAATGGTCCTTAGATGGTCCCTTCCAAAAAAGTTATCTGACAGGTCCGCATCTAGCCCAAGATAACATAGTTTTAACATTGGACCATATGGGAAAAAGCATTCAAAGATCTTCTTCTCAGAAACTACCAAACCAATTAGAATATGGTCTTTATATGGTCCCTTCCAAACAAGATATCTGACAGGTTCATGCTTCATCCAAGATGGCCACCAGTGGAGAACATAGTTTAGACATTGGGCTATATGAAAAAAAACTTGTTGAAAGATCTTCTCCAAGGTGGCCTCAGCAGGGAACATAGTTTAAATTCTGGACCCAATTGGAAATGCTATTCATCTCTTTATGTCAGCCATTGTCCAGGTGAGCGATACAGGCTCTTGAGAGCCTCTTGTTGCTGGCATATAGTTCAGTCTGTACCAGTAGTCCAGGGCTGAAAAAATCTTCTTTTATATTGTTGATATTTAATAAAATAATAATAATAAAAGATCATGATGTTCGCATTGATGGAAATTAACTTGTGTGCACTTACCATTAACAGGTACATGTATTTACCAGTAGGTCAATTTCTTTTTAAACAAATTTTGTATTCATTTATTGATAAAATTGAAAGAAAAATATCTTTGAATCAGATTAAGTGCAGTTGCATTTTTAGCTCACCTCATGAAGTGAGGGGGGCTTATGTGATACCCCTAGCGTCCATGTCGGCGTCCGGTTAGGAAGAATGGTTAAGGTCCATTACTGCTTACTGACATGCCCCACATCAACCATATTGGTATGCCTGATGCATATTGGGATGACCACTGGAATGCATGCTTCAGATGCTGTCTCTGACCTACATTTTAAACATGAGTGACTTGGTTAGATAGAATGGTTAAAGTCCATTCCCGCTTACTGACATAGCCCACCTCAACCATACTGTTATGTATGATGCATGCTTCGGATGCTGTCTCTGACCTACATTTTATGCATGAGCGACTTGGTTAAGTAAGTGGTAAGTCCATTCCTGCTTACTGACATGGCCCACATCAACCATACTGGTATGTATGATGCGTTTTGGGATGCATGCTTCGGATGCTGTCTCTGACCTACATTTTAGGCATGGGCGACTTGGTAAGGTAGAATGGTTAAAGTCCATTCGCGCTTACTGACATGGTCCACATCAACCATACTGGTATGCATGATGCGTTTTGGGATGACAACAACAATGCATGCTTCGGATGCTGTCACTGACCTACATTTTACGCATGACTGAATCTGTTTAAACGAATGATTATAGTCCATTCCTGGTTATTGACATGTGCAACATGTGACAATGCTGTGCAACGAGGTGAGCTTAGCAGGCTGTGGCTGCTTTCTATGTTTTACTCTGCAATAGGTATACTAAGTATGTGACACCCCCAGTAATGTGTCTATCTGTCCTACAAAGATTTCCTACATACATGTATGTATTAGTATAACATTTCATTAAAATCAGATTCAATCATGTTTAGTTATTCCTTAGTGATTACAAATCTATAGAGTTCCCAGATTCCAAATTTTGCAAAGTTTGTGTATTGCTATTGGCTCAGTTGAAAGCACTTTCCAATAAAGTTTTCGACCTCAAATCCCTGACAAGTTTAACTTTTATACGCCCTTCAAATGACAGATATGGTAAACCGATGTCCGATTGTCTGTCTGCCTGTCCATCCTTTTCAAATGCCACGTTCTAACTAAACAATTCGCTTCGAACTTTGTAGAGGTATTCTTTATGATTGACTCATGATCTGTGTACTTTTTTGTGAAATTTTGATATTTTTTTGCAAGAGATTGTCAATTTTAAGGCAATTTTTACACATATTGCTTTACATTGACTACCATTTTGCCAATGAGAAACCTTGGTCGGTTATCTCCCTGTACCAAGTTAGTTTTGTATGGTTCAAAGTAAAGATAATTTCAATTAGCATATCAATATAGTATGTCAAAAGTTTTTGCGTAGCTCTTACTGTTTCTCGGCTATAAGGGGTCAAAGTGGCTGAAATTTCAATTTTCAAAATATGTAAAAAATTTTATTTGTTTATTGAATTTTAATAGGGCTCTTTTCTTCTTAATAATATAATATCCTCTTATCGTAAAGATGAAGTAGTAAAGTATTGTCAATAATTCTAGTTCCAGGTAATCAATCATTATGAAATTTGAACACAATGTTTCTTCGGACAAAAGGAAGGCTTTGAGTAGTTAAACTTATTGTAGCCCTGCCCGAATTTTTAAAAAGGGGTAAAGAAAGGACTACATTTGGTGTTTTCACATATTTTGCTGCAGAACTATTTATTATAAATTGGATTTTGATAGGGTTTCTTTCAGTGTTCCCTTTCTGTAGCATGCCAATGGATTTCACACAGCATGTACCATTTATGAAATAAATGGGCAAAAAAGGAGGAAATGTAAAAAAAAAAAATAGTTCTTGTTTTTGTCCAATATTGATGCAGTTTTCTATTTTCAATGGATGCCTTACTTATGCAAAGAAAACAAGTGCTGTACCATCAGATTTTTTATATCTTGTTTCGTTTCTGAATTATGAGGGGCCAACAGCATTAACAGGGCCAAAACTGCAAATGTGCAGATACCTAGAATTTGCATTTTCACCGTTTTTTGATGGGGTTTTCTTTAGATTCCTTTCTACATAAGTTATCATTAGTATGTCATTGGATTTTGCGTAGCTCTTACCGTTTCAAAGCTGTAAGGGGTCAACTTGGCCAAAACCTAGTTTGTGTCCAGCTAATTACTGTGTAAAACCCTTAAATGTGTCCATCTAATTACTTAGTCAAGCTCTTACTGTATCCACATTCACTTTGAATAACATTTGGTTTATTATGCTGTGCTTAGCTTAAAAGGCTTAATTTTCCCATGATCCCCATGTTTTATTTTCATTATGATCATTATATACACTATAATGATCATTCTTTGTCATATTCATTTATGATGAAACCTTGTTATACCCCCCGCTAACATATATTTATGTAGTGATCATTGTGTCCCTATGTTCTTTGTACACCATATGGGTTCACACTTAGTTACGACAACTCCTAGACCACTGAGAGAAATTCACTGAAACTTTCACATTGCCATGATATTGCCACGTATATTGCCATTGTGCACCTTCTACTTAAATTTGAATTAATTTGATTTTTTTACTTTTTTATACCCCCCGCAAACAAAGTTTGTCCACACTTCTAATAAGCTCAACTCCTCTTAAACCTCTTGAAGGATTTTGATGAAACTTTAAACAAAGGAAGGACACTATATGGAGATGTGCATGAAGGAATATAATTATTGTCCGAAACCTGGAAGGGAAGATAATTCGACTTTGACTTTTCGTTGATTCCCTATGTATGGGTTACCTCATAAGCGCAACTCCTCTTAAACCACTTGAAGGATTTTGATGAAACTTTACACAATGGAAGGACACTATATGGAGATGTGCATGAAGGGATATAATTATTGTCCGAAACCAGGAAGGGGAGATAATTTGACTTTGAATTTTCATTGATTCCCTATGAATGGATTACCTCGTAAGCGCAACTCCTCTTAAACCACTTGAAGGATTTTAATGAAACTTTACACAAAGGAAGGACACTATATGGAAATGTGCATGAAGGAATATAATTATTGTTCAAAACCAGGAAGGGGAGATAATTAGACTTTGACTTTTCGTTGATTCCCTATGTATGGGTTACCTCGTAAGCCCAACTCCTCTTAAACCACTCGAAGGATTTTGATGAAACTTTACACAAAGGAAGGACACTATATGGAGATGTGCATAAAGGAATATAATTATTGTCCAAAAACAGGAAGGGGAGATAATTTGACTTTGACTTTTCATTGATTCCTTATGTATGGGTTACCTTGTAAGCGCAACTCCTCTTAAACCACTTGAAGGATTTTGATGAAACTTTACTCAAAGGAAGGACACTATATGGAAATGTGCATGAAGGAATATGATTATTGTTTGAAATCAGGAAGGGGAGATAATTTGACTTTGACTTTCGTTGATTTCTCCTGCAATTATCTTTTTTTTTTTTTCAAGAAAAAATTTTAAGCATAGATATTGTGAAGTCAAACTGTTGGAGAGACACACTTCTCTTGAAAAGTTGTTTTCAAAGTGTTGTAAAGAAATTACTCTAATGCTTATGATTTTTGTGTAAAATGACAGGTAGGCTAAAAAAAGGTGAATTTCATATTTGTCTGATTTAGACAGAGTGTTTTCAATGGAATCCTTGTGAAAAGTTCTTTCTTGAAGATTATATCATTGTGTCCATACTTGTATTGTGTCCACACTTGTACTGTGTCCACACCTGTATTGTGTCCACACCAACTTAA
>MJUU01012655.1:22158-35798 GCA_002080025.1 Modiolus philippinarum | reverse complement strand
CAGGTCTGTTCTGCTCTGACTGTTTCTATTGACTCCATTTAAGTGTTACATCTGTATTGCACTTTCTTTGTGGTTCCTGTTCAGGTCTGTTCTGCTCTGACTGTTTCTATTGACTCCATTTAAGTGTTATATCTGTATTGCACTTTCTTTGTGGTTCCTGTTCGGGTCTGTTCAGCTCTGACTGTTTCTTTTGACTCTGTTTAAGTGCTACATCTGTATTGCACTTTCTTTGTGGTTCCTGTTCAGGTCTGTTCTGCTCTGACTGTTTCTATTGACTCCATTTAAATGTTACATCTGTATTGCACTTTATGTGTTGTTCCTGTTCAGGTCTGTTCTGCTCTGACTTTGTGTGGTTTCTGTTCAGGTCTGTTCTGCTCTGACTGTTTCTGTTGACTCTGTTTAAATGTTACCTCTGTATTGCACTTACTTTGTGGTTCCTGTTCAGGTTTGTCTGTTCTGCTCTGACTGTTTTAATTTCCTCAATTTAAATGTTACTCTGTATTTCATTTTCTTTGTGGTTCCTGTTCAGGTCTGTTCTGCTCTGACTGTTTCTATTGACTCTGTTTAAGTATTACCTCTATATTGCACTTTATGTGTGGTTCCTGTTCAGGTCTGTTCTGCTCTGACTGTTTCTTTGCGATACACATAGAATAATACCCCAGTATTGTTAGGTGATNAACCAAAAATTCTCCTTTGTTGAAAGATGAACTGAAGCTTTACAACTAAACAATACATATTGTAGAAGTGTGAATCTGCTTTAGGGCATTCTATTGTCAATCGACTCTTGATTAAATTACCTAAATTACCTATGGAAAAAATTTCCTTCCTTGGTCAAGAATTGTGTTGCAACTTATTCTAATGTCATTAAATGATTGCTCAATAATGACTTAATGATGAAATATAAAAGATTTGACCATATGGGAAATAATTTCACCATTATTGCCATACACAACATAAAAGTATTGTTAGGTAATCCAACAAAATTTTTCCTTTGTTGATAGATGAACTGAAGCATTACATTCAAACAATACCTATTGTATAAGTGTGAATCTGACTTGTGTCACTGTTTTCAATCACCTTGATTAAATTACCTATGGAAAAAATCTCCTTCCTTGGTCCAGAATTTAATTCTAAATGATTTCTCAATAATGATTAAATAATGAAATAATAAAAGACAGTAGATTGACCATTAGGGAATTTAAGTTCCCATTTTTCCCTGAAATTGTATGTACCTTGTTCTTTTAGTTATGAACATTTTTAAGAGATTATTTTCTGCATTTATTTGAAGAGAATAGTTTACCTAATGGATCTTTTCTTTGATATACATGTACAAGATACTTTGAAATAATAATATTTAAAGTGCTTTTGCACAATCCCTAATTATAAAATTTTTCCCAAAAACCCAAATGATAATAAATTGACTTAACTCTCAAAATGAGGAGGTGCAAATATGTGTTCAAAATAACTTGGAAATATTCGACCAGGGAACACTTTATTACAGAATGTAAGAATGACAAAATTCAGTTCACAACCCACCCCAGCCCCCCTTAACAGTGGCGGATTCAGGGGCCCAGGTCGACTGGGCCTCCCATTAAGTTGGAAAATATTAAAAATTCCTAGGGGGTTGTTGGAAAATTGGGTTCTGGCCCTCCCTTTTTGAAAAATTATGGGTCCCCCCCTCTTAAGAAAAGCAGGCAGAAACTGCTCAAGTACTAGTATTCCCAAAGATGAGGGTTCAAGGCTTTTTTGTCATATGCAGCTCTTAAGTGGGATTTACTTCATATTTTCTCGATTTTGAGGGTACATGAACTTAAATCATTTAAAAAATACAACATAAGATATCACATATGTATAAAAAGCATTCTGGATTATCACCCCGGATCCAACCCCCTTCATAATTTTGTTTTTGATTTTGGGGTCATTTAATGTAATTTTCTGCAAAATTTATAGCATTTTTACAATTATAGCAAAACTAATAAGAGATTTCAAACTTGCTCCAGCATGGGGAGATGTACATGTATAGCCTCTAGTTCAAATCACTATAAGGATGGAATTGTGGTTAAAGACAATGTACAAAAATACAACAGACATATCCAATTCTGCCTGACTGAAGGACAAATCAGGAAAAAATTCAGTCGGTCTGGCAGAATTTTCAGCTAATCAGGTAAAAAATTGACATCTGCTCTATGGGCTGAAACAGTAGGTCCTGTGAATTTATTCTCGGTCTGGCAACTTTTGCTTTTTTGCCGGACCTAATGCCCTGCAAGCCTTCTAAACTTTTCGATTTGTCTGCTCTAAAGAACCAACTGTGAACATTTTGCACCAGTTAAGTCAGTATTTCTGAGATTATAAAAAAACAGAAGATGACAGGTTGCAACAAAAAACAATAAGCTGAAAAAGGTGGAATATATACATTAAAAATTCATAATATATTAATTTCAGGAAAAAAGGGAACTATTTCCCTAATGGTCAATCTACTGTCTTTTATTATTTCATTATTTAATCATTATTGAGAAATCATTTAGAATTAAATTCTGGACCAAGGAAGGAGATTTTTTCCATAGGTAATTTAATCAAGGTGATTGAAAACAGTGACACAAGTCAGATTCACACTTATACAATAGGTATTGTTTAAATGTAATGCTTCAGTTCATCTTTCAACAAAGGAAAAATTTTGTTGGATTACCTAACAATACTGGGGTATTTTATGTTGTGTATGGCAATAAATGTTACTCTGTATTGTACTTTCTTTGTAGTTCCTGTTCAGGTCTGTTCTGCTCTGACTGTTTCTATTGCCTCCATTTAAGTGTTACATCTGTATTGTACTTTCTGTATGGTTCCTGTTCAGGTCTGACTGTTTCTATTGACTCGGTTTAAGTGCTAAATCTGCATTGCACCTTCTTTGTGGTTCCTGTTCAGGACTGTCTGTTCTGCTCTGACTGTTTCTCTTGAATGGGTTTAAGTGTTACCTCTGTGCATTTTTATACAACCGCAAAAAATTTGTGGTCGTATAATGGTATGGCGCTGTCGTCGTCATCATCATCGTTGTCGTCGGCGTCGTTGTCGGCGTCGTCGTCTTTAGACACTTTTGTTTTTTGGTCAATAACTCAAGTTCCAGTTGATCAAACCTTCTGAAATTTTAAAACAATGTTCCTTGGCACCAAAGAAGGGCTAGGAAGGGTTTTAGGTTTTAGGCCCCTCCTGTTTCTAAAAAAGGGGCCAAAAAGGGAAAAATTTGGTGTTTTCACATATTTGACTGTAGAATGTTTATTATTTATCGGATTTTGATGGGGTTTCTTTCAGTGTACTCCTTAAAAAATTTCCAATCTGTAGCATTCAACAGATTTCATGTGGCATGTACCGTTTACGAGATAAATCGGGCCCAAAAGGGGCGAATTTCCAAAATTTTATTTTTTTTATTTTAAGTCCAATTTTGATGCAGTTTTTTGCAATGGATTTCTTATGAAAAATTAACCAGTACTGCACCATCAGATTTTGGATAACTTGTTTCCTTTCCAAGCTATGAGGGGCCCAACAGGGCCAAAATTGCAAACATGCGGATAACCTAAAATTGTTATTTTTCATCAGATTTTGATTGGGATATGTCAACTGATTGGTCGTAGCTCTTTAAATTTCCAAGCTATAAGGGGTCAAAGGGGCCAAAATTGCAATTATCAGAAATATGTGAAATCTTTATTTTTCATCAGATTTTGATGGGATTTTCTTCTTTGGATTCCTCTCATTGTAAGCTTTCAGTAGTATTTCAACAGATTAGGCACAGTTCTTAACGTTTCCGAGGTATAAGGGGTCAAAGAGGCCAAAATTGCAATTATTAGAAATATGTGAAATCTTCCATTTTTCATCAAATTTTTTCCTTTGGATTATTCTCATTGTGTAAGCTTTCACTACTATGGCAATAGATTTTGCGTAGCTCTTATGGTTTCCAAGCTATAAAGGGTCAAAGGGGCCAAATTGCAATATTTCAAAATATGTGAAACAGATTTTTCTTATNGCTTGTACGATATCCTATTAATAAGGGATTTAAAGGGCTAATTTTGATTTTCTCTAGTTTGTGTCCAGTTATTTTATGTGTCAAGGTCCTTATTGTGTCCAGCAAATTACTTTGTCCATAGTAATTTTAGTTAGCACTTGTTCAAATTTCAGTGGTCGACATGCTGCGGTCGTATCATGCTGCCCTCAGCGTAGCCCTTTATTTTAAGTAGTTTTCCAGCTAAGATTCGGGCAGTGGGCAGCAAATCAAAAATTTAGATTCTGTATTTTTTAGCTGAGGTGTATTCATTTGGTCATAAAAACACATCCCTAAAAGTTTTTATATTTGAACATGTGTAATGTTCCAGATAATTTTTGACTGGTTATATAGAGAAAAAAATGGCAGGAAAATTTTCCCATACTTTTCGCTGTACAATGTAACTAAATTTTGGATACTGATAACTCAAAATATCTAGATCTGAACACAATCTAAATTTTATATAAAAAAGAATTGGCTGTTTAGAAAGAAATGAAATGTTTGAGCAGATGTCCAGATTAACAGACTTTCAGTGCTATTAAAGAAATATTTATATTTTCATTACAACAAACAGTAGAAGTAATATATAGATATAATTCTTTTTTGTAATATGAGTCTCATGTGTAAATATAATAGAAGAAAATGTTTATACTGTCATTTAAAGTGTAAATTAAACTTCTTACAGGAAATATTTATGTATTGTTTGAGATTGATTTTCATCCATTTCGTGACAAAGCTGGTAAATTTAAATTTGATCCTGATAACTAGTATTTAAAGATTTAACTCTGCAGCATGCTGAATTTAAAATTTTCAGGGAAATATGAGCTTTGTTTACATCCTATTTAGTGTTTTTATTGAGGAAGTTATTTTTACATATATTGTTATTTTATGAAAATCTGAACTGTACACTAGGGAAACCATTTCATGTATATCGCAGTAAATAATTTTCAAGACACCATCAAAATTATTATCCCCTCGCCCAACGAAGTTGGGGAGGGATATAGCGTTTTACCCATTCGTCCGTTAGTCTGTTTGTCCGTCCATTCGAACTTAAGACCATATATCTTTTGAATAACAAGTCATAGATGGACAAGGTTTTTTCAATGGATGCATCTTGAGGAGAACTTGAGGTTGATACATAGAATAAGTGGATTTGACCTACATTTAATGCACGAGTGACTCAGGTTAAAGTTTTTGTAAGAGTCCAGATCTGGGATACTACAACTTGTAGAGGAATAATATAGATGCGTCTTGCAAAGTTACGAAGCTCCAGATAAAAATTAGGTAACTTTGACCTACATTTCATGCATGATTGACTTAGGTTAAAGTTTTTGTAAGAGTCCAGATCTGGGATACTACAAGTCATAGAGGAATAATATTTTGTATGTAGATGTGTCTTGGAAAGTTACGAAGCTTCAGGTAAAAACTAGGTCACTTTGACCTACATTTCATGCATTTCATGCATGAGTGATTTAGGTTAAAGTTTTTGTAAGAGTCCAGATCTGGGATATTACAACTTGTAGAGGAATGATATTTTATAAGTAGATGCATCTTAGAAAGTTAGGAAGCTCCAGATAAACATTAGGTCACTTTGACCTACATTTCATACTTGAGTGACTTAGGTTAAAGTTTTTGTAAGAGTCCAGATCTGGGATACTACAACTTGTAGAGGAATAATATTTTGTATGTAGAGGTGTCTTGTAAAGTTAGGAAGCTCCAGATGAAAATTGAGTCACTTTGACCTACATTTCATGCATGAGTGACTAAGGTGAAAGTTTGTGTTACAGCTTGGATTTTAGATACTACAACTCGTGGAAGAATAATATTTTGTATGTAGATGCATCTTGTAAAGTTACAAAGCTCCAGATAAAAATTAGGTCACTTTGACCTACATTTCACACATGAGTGACTTAGGATAAAGTTTGTGTTAGTCTGGATTTTATATACTACAACTTGCAGAAGATTAATCTTTCATCAGTAGATGCATATATGCTTTAGGTATGAGGCTCCTGATTGAAATAAGTTTACAACATTTCTTGCATGACTGGCTCAGATTTAAGTAACAAGCCAGATCTTGAATAGTACAACTACCTTGAGTGTTTATATACTAGACAAACATTCAATAAACAGGCGAGGGGATTAGCTGTCGTTTCCGACTGCCCCTTCTCTTGTGTTGAAATAACGTTGGTACTGTGGTACAGTGAAACCCCTGACACTATGTTGTTGAAATAGTACAAGTACATAAGATTTTCAAATAAATTAATCATATGAAATGTTCATCAAAATATATCAAGATTTATCATGAAGCAAAAAAAAAAAAAACTGCTTGATATGTCCATGACAATGGCCAGAATAGGTACTTGAATTATGTCAAATTATGCTCTTGCAGTTATTCATACATACGTAAATTTACACTATAGATTTTGTTCCCAAATGGTTGAACAACTCTTTGAGGTTTGAACTGAAACTACGGATATTTAATACTTTGGCAATTAGAAATTGTAGAAGTGTTTTAAGATAAAATGTATTGTGTTGAAAATAAATTGTGCGGGTCATGTATTTTGTATTGGTGAAATTAACTTTGATATCTTTAACAACAGTTGGGTCTAGATATTGAGGAGTTAGAAGAGATAGAAGAAGATGCTGGTCTTGGTAATGGTGGACTTGGTCGCTTGGCAGCATGTTTTCTGGATTCAATGGCAACACTAGGATTAGCTGCATATGGATATGGTATTCGTTATGATTATGGTATCTTTGCCCAGAAAATAGAAAATGGCTGGCAGGTATATAATTTATATTTTTGTAGAATACTGTTTATCATAAATCTACATAAATGAAAATAAATATATTCAAGTGTGAAGCTGATGTCATATTGAACAAATACATAGATATTGAATTTAAATAGCATCGTCCACTGATGAGAGTTGCTGCTCAGATAAATAAAGGATTCATAAACACTATCGCAAAGTATGTATATAAACTAACAATATTAAAATGCAAGCATAGACTCAGAATTACAAAAAGAGGATAACAGCAAACACCTACAATGGCCGCAAACTGCAACCACATGCCACAATTCACAAGCGAACTGAGCCAGAAAAACAATAATGAAGACAAGAGACAAACATTAATAAGGAAAGGAACTAGGGTAGTCAGACTTGGTACCAGCACTAGCAAAAGCCAGTGGTAGGGTTAAACCGGTTTATGGGTACCCAAACCTCCCCTTTCTCTATCCTGTTTCCCTATAGTATAATAAACAAATGAATAAAACCCAATATAGGTAGACTATTAACTCTATGACCACAATCTTGGAAAAGAAAAGCATATAACAAAATGTAATTTAGAAAGATGGGTCAAAAAGTGCTTGCCACACTGGAAGTCTGAAGTATCAAAAATTATTCTAATTTGAATTTAAGAATTATGTTTTAACATAAATACCCAAAGTTTCATAATCAAATAAAAAGATATGATTTGATCCACATTAAGGGGTTTTCTAAATTAACTGTCCTTACCCATTTCTACATTTCCCAATGGCAGTCAAACCTCTTTGCCCCAGTTGTCCGATTTACCCTTATTACTTTTTTCTTATCAAAAAATTTAATTGATGAACTTGTTCACATCCTGATTTCCCTGAAATATTGCTCACGGTTAGTCGAGAGTTACACTCTAAACTAATCAATCAACCAATAGAATTAGATCAGTTGTAGTAAAAAGAGGATGTGGTGGTATATTTCTATTTTTGAAAAAAAAATGAAAATTTATTTTTGGATTTGTTCAATAAATTTTACTTCTTAATTGATTTTACAGAAAAAAGTGATTTTAGATGCATTTCTTGATGTTAGCTGTGTGAAATAAGTCTCTGCAGGATGCTTTCATTTATTTTGTTAGGCCCTATCAAGTTAATTTGTAGATTCTCATCCACCTGTAACAAAAAATCTGGATGGGTGGGAGGGTTTTATTTTATATTTTTTACCGATTTTCACTAAAATTGATAGGAATTTAAAGAATTTTTTTGAATAATTGAAAATAAAAAAAAAATTGAGCGCAGAAAAAATGGGGCGGGTGGGGATGAGAATCTATTAATTAATTTGATGTGGCCTTATGTGTCATTATTAACTTTTCTTCTTGTATATATATCATAGTTAAAAATTTTGTAAACTGGTAGCCATTGTTTGTTTTTTAGGTGGAGGAACCAGATGAATGGTTACGTTATGGTAATCCATGGGAGAAAGCCAGACCAGAATATGTTCTTCCTATCAATTTTTATGGTAGAGTGGAGGAGAAGGATGGCAAGAAAAGATGGGTGGATACACAGGTCAATATTTAATAACATCCTTAGAAATATTTTGTTACAATGCAGCATTTTCCATGTTTTATACAACATCAGTTTCTCCCTTAGTTATAATAAATGATATTCTGTGAGAGTACTTTTGTTCATGGGGTTCCAATTTTTCTGGGATTCTGTTGTTCACTTAAACCACAAAATTAAGTTCCTAACGAAATGCATTTTTTCCATAGAGTTTTAACTTGTAGGATTTGAAACCAAGAAAATTAAGAAACCACAAAATATTGACATTTATGAAAACCACAAAAATTGATGTCCACCAACAAAAGTACTTCTACAGTACATTTATTGTATATTTTTATAGTAAAAATATATAAACTGTAAAGAAACTATATTTTATGATTCATTCCAATCTCACATTGTGAACAGGACACATATCATTGATTTTTGTATTATAATGATAATTTATCTCATAATTCTTTTGGTGATTTTATAAAAGTGTGGTAAAGGGTGTGATTAAACTTGATACATTCATAATAGCTCTCAGTTCAAGGCAAGGTAATTCCTGTTTTTTCTGCCAGATTTCTATTTACATAAGGAGTTATATAACATTTACTTTGTATTCCATATTTAACCTTAAAATTTTAAAGTGGTCTAAATTAGGACTTGGAAAAGACATATTAAAATTACAACTTTGAAATTAGTGATTATTCCTATATAACGGAGATTATTATACCCCCTCAAACAAAGTTGGGGGGGTATATAGGAATCACCTTTTCTGTCTGTCCATCTTTCCATCTGTCCCCTTTCATGCATTTCTTGTCGGGAGCAGCACTTTTGTACCATAGCACCTAGGATTGGATTATCAAACTTGGTGTGTGGATGCATCATGGGAAGGCGATGTGGTTCATACCAAATTTAGGTAACTGTGACCTTGACTTTGACTTCTGACCTTTATGATAGTAAAACCATGTGCATTTCATGTCGGGAGCAGAACTTTTGTACCGTAGCACCAAGGAATATCAAACTTGATGTGTGGATGCATCATGGGAAGGCAATGTGTCAAGTACCAAATGTAGGTCACTGTGACTTTGACTTTGACCTTTGACCTTTATGATAGTAAAACCATGTGCATTTCATGTCCAAAGCAGAACTTTTGTACCGTAGCACCTTCGATTATCAAATTTGGTGTGTGGATGTATTATGGGAAGGCAATGTGTCGCATACCAAATTTAGGTCACTGTGATCTTGACTGTGACCTTTATCCTTTATGATAGTAAAACCATGTGCATTTCATGTCCGGAGCAGAACTTTTGTACCGTAGCACCTGGGGGGGTGGGGGGGGGTATTAGTTTGGCTTTGCCGACAGCTCTAGTTTGTATTTGCCATGCCCTATGTTTTGTTTCTTTTTTTCAGGTTGTGTTTGCCATGCCCTATGACAGCCCTATTCCTGGTTATGGTAACAACACTGTCAACACTATGAGGTTATGGTCAGCCAAAGCATCTAGCAACTTTAATCTTAAATTCTGTAAGAATTTATTTTAGATACACAATGTTTCATACAGTCTTACAATACAAACTCTACTTGATTGTTACTATTACAGTACAACCTGTAATAAGACACTACCCTTGGTAAAATGAAAGATGGTCTTTTAAGGGAGTCTACAAATTTTAGCTGGTAAAATATCATTTTGTTTTGTGTGTATTTTTCCTGTTTTATACTTCAGCTCCATTTTATTCTGTTTTGCATTTGTTTAGTTCAAATAAAGAAGTTTTTTACTAACATAAGTTTTATTGGAAATTCACCGACAATTTAAATACTGAACAGTGAACATGAAGATTGTAGAACTCTCTCAAAGTTTACCAAAATCAGATAACCTGTACAATGAGAGTAAATAAAACAGTTAGAATTGCCTATAACATAGAACCGACTATACCAGTTATAAAAATAAAAATATAAATATATATGTTGTGAGACAGCTGCATGTCATATAAATTAGACAGAGTAAGAATGCTTGTGTAGCTGTAGCTGTCATGGAGAACAAGGAAATAAAAATATAAAATTAAAATTAAAATCTAAAAATATATGCAAGAAAGAAGAGGCCCAAATTTTTGGAGTTAACTGATTTTGTGAGGGTGTAAAGGATCAGAACTATCACCTTTGTCAAGAGCTGAAGTCCATTAGTCAAAAAGACAAATCTTGTGGAACCACCAGAAAAATAATTTTATATTTTGTCTGAGGCTTGTAAGTGGTTTTAGGTGTATTGGTACTTATTGACCAACCCCCTGATTTTTGTGAATGCCAAATCTCCAAAACGTGAAGCTTGGTTAGTAGTAAGAATATTTATAAACATAGCAGTGAAAGAAAACTGTATTTCAGTTTCAGTCGTATCTGCTCGGTATACCCACTAACAGACTTAACAGAATATCTTAAATTGAAATAATTAGACATAACAGAATTTGCATGTAATAATCCCAAAACTGTTATCTTGTGGAACTAGAAAAAAAAACCCTCTTACATCATGTACATGTGTGTTCATTGCATTTGTTTATCTATATAAGGTGTAATATCTTTGAAATTATTTTATAGTTAATAATGGAGAGTATATCCAGGCTGTCTGTGATAGAAATGAAGCAGAAAACATATCTAGAGTTCTCTATCCTAACGATAATGTAAGTGTTGAACTCCGTTTTGCAATGGAACATATTGAATAAATGTTTAATTTATACAGTTTAGTGATTAAAAGATTTAAACTTTTTTGCTGTTTCATTGTTACAGCTTATCTCAAACAATTGACTATGCATAATACCAACCATGGTTCCAAACAAGAATTGTAAGGTCATACCGTAAAAGGCCATGTATTATCCGCATTTGTGCATAATCCGCAGGCCCTTTTTTTTTACCTTAAATCCAGGGAAAAACTTTTAGTACACTGGGACCTTAATGAACAAAGTCTATGTGGAGATCGGTATGATTGTAGTTATTTTGTACCTGTAAATCGGTATTTTCATAGTGTATCAACTGCACGAGTCTTTATTTACTATATCTGAAGCCTTTTCTGAAAGTATTTAATGATAAAAAGGCTCAAATGCGACAAAACTTAAAGAAAAATAAACATCAATCAGGAAGTTCAAGTACGATGGAAAAATCAGAATGGGTTCGGTGCGGACCGTCATATCCGTGTTTATTTTACATTTAATTTGATGTTTCTAAGTCTTTCATTTCCTATAAACTGTTTTGAATGTAATAGTAAGCCACTTAATCCTTTAATTTGCATCTTTTGCACCTTAAATGTTGTCAGAGGCAAAATGATATAAATAGCTCATTGTCACAAAATCAACACTTTACCGATCACATGGTTTGTTGACAGTAATGGCGGTTAATCAAAATATTCGTGTTCTAACATTAAAATAGCATTTTTTGGAGGAAAGACCCATTTTTTACAACTGTAAGGCACTTTACAATTCAAACCAACATATTTAATTACATTCATAATGTTAAGAACAGCCTGTTTGGTTTAGACAGGGACTAACAATCAATCTTCGGGAAACTTGGCCAAATCCTCAAGTCGTATAGGGTTGTATAATCCGCATCCCCAAGTCCCTAAATCCTTTTTAGGGTAAAAATGTGCGGATAATACATGCCCTTTTACGGTACCTCCAATTTTTTATATGCATGTCTAATGATAGATGTATTATGGTATACTGATGTCCAAATGTCTGTCTGTCTGTTTCATATATTGTGCTCTTACTTGACAACCGTTTGGCCAATTCACTTCAGACTTTGTAAAGGTATTAAATATGATGGCCTGACAATCTGTATTTTTATGCCCCCGTGAATCGAAGATTCGGGGGGCATATAGTTATTGGCCTGTCTGTCTGTTTGTCTGTTTGTCCACAAAAAACTTTAACATTGGGTATATCTTTTGAATGGTAAGTGATAGGGCTCTCATATTTTGCATGTGTATTCCTTGTGGCAAGACCTTCAAACGATACCAAAATTTTGGACCTCGTGACCTTGACCTTGACATGTGATGGACTTTTTGAAAAAAATATTTAACTTTAACATTGGGTATATCTTTTGAATGGTAAGTGATATGGCTTTCATATTTTGCATGTGCATTCCTTTTGGCAAGACCTTTTAATTGATACCAAAATAGTTGACCTTGTGACCTTGACCTTGGCCTGTGAACAACTGCATAAAAACTTTAACATTGAGCATATCTTTTGAATGCTAAGTGATAGGGCTTTCATAGTTTGCATGTGTATTCCTTGTGGAGAGACCTTTCTAACCATACCAAAATTTTGGACCTTGTGACCTTGACCTTGACATGTGATGAACTTTTTGAAAAAAAAAAATAATAAACTTTTAACATTGGGTATATCTTTTGAATGGTAAGTGATATGGCTTTCATATTTTGCATGTGCACTCCTTGTGGCAAGACCTTTTGATTGGTACCAGAAAAGTTGACATTGTGACCTTGACCTTGGCCTGTGAACAACTGCATAAAAACTTTAACATTGAGCATATCTTTTGAATGGTAAGTGATAGGGCTTTCATAGTTTGCATGTGTACTCCTTGTGGAGAGACCTTTCAGTTGGTACCAGAATATTTGACCTTGTTGTGACCTTGACCTTGGCATGTGACTGTCCGGTAAAATTTCACCAGAAAAATGAAATTATATTTTGTTTTATTTTATATATATAGAAATTAAACTCATTTATGATGAAATGTTTCTTGATGTCTATAGAATTTTTTTTTATTCACTTTCGTTTTACAGGTATTTATATATGTATTATATAAATCAATGATGAGGGATGTTACTAAAAATATCTATTATTTCATTTCTTCTCTTGTGTATTCCTCCACTTTTGGGGAACCAGTATTGATGATCCCTGGTGTAATCAAAGTACTGATAACACTGATAGACAGAACACAATGAGTTGACTATAAATGTTCCAAATAGGGGGGATTTTTTTTTTTTAAATAATGCTTGGATAATGATTGGAGGGGTTCATTTTGGTGACTTCTGTGTTTGCCTCCAATTGCAATCATCATTTGATGTGATTAAACTTTTCAGTTGATACAAGAATTTATTTCTACAAATTATTTTGTTAGAAGGAAATTCATTGTTCAAAATTGCTAAATGTTTCTTCTTTACTTCTACTCGGGGGCATAAGTGTTTCACAAAACACATCTTGTTTATACTTTATTGTGAAATTTTAATTTTTCTTGCAAGAGTTATGGGACTTATTATACCCCACGCAACGAAGTTGCGGAGGGTATATAGTTTTTGACTGGTCCGTCAGTCCGTCCGTCCGTCCGTC
>MJUU01012655.1:0-21136 GCA_002080025.1 Modiolus philippinarum | reverse complement strand
GGGCGTGGGGTATGTGAGCTTGCTCACTAAGGTTCTTTAATTACTTCAGTTTTAGGCAATTTTTTATATATCGCACTGTAACTTGACAACCATTTGGCCAATTTACCTCAAACTTTGTACAAGTAATGGGTATGTTGACCTGACAATCTATATACTTTTATCATGAAATTTTGATTATTTTCTTGCAAAACTTTATTCATAATTTTGTACTTTAACTCGACAACTGTTTAGCCAAATTGCTTCAAACTTTGTACAAGTATTGGGTATGGTGACCTGACAATCCGTATACTTTTTGTGAAATTTCTATTCTTGCAAGAGTTATGGGACTTCAATGGTCAATTTTAAGGCAATTTTTTACATGTCGCGTTTTCACTTGACAACCATTTGCCCAATTCACTTGACAACCCTTTCGCCAATTCACTTGACAACCCTTTCGCCAATTCACTTAAAACTTAGTAGAGGTATTGGGTCTGATAGGCTTATGATTTTTCTTGCAAGAGTAATGAGGCTTTAATCGTCAATTTTAAGGCATTTTTGTGTCGCTTGCTGTAGGCAGAGTCGACACATAGGGATTACTATCTGTCTTACGTTGTTGTCGTCGTATCCCTGCGTCGTCCGTTGGTTTTTGAATCCGCCACTCCTTCAAAACGACTTGTCTGATTCCAACCAAACTTTCAGGATATGTTTTTCACATGGTGAAGTTATGCACCTGATACTTAGAATTTTGATTTTACAGATTTTAGAGGTTCACAGAGCCAAAATTGCTCATTTGTGAGTGTTGCTTTTTGAATCCGCAACTCCTTCAAAACTGCTGGTCCAATTCCAAATAAACTTTCAGGATATATTGTTCACCTGGTGTAGATGTGCACCTGATACTTAGAATTTTGATTTTACAGATTTTAGAGGTTCACAGAGCCAAAATTGCTCATTTGTGAGTGTTGCTTTTTGAATCCACAACTCCTTCAAAACTGCTTCTCCGAATCAAACCAAACTTTCAGGATATGTTTTTCACATGGTGTAGTTGTGCACCTGATGCTTAGAATTTTGATTGTACAGATTTTAGAGGTTCACAGAGTCAAAATTGCTCATTTGTGAGTGTTGCTTTTTGATTCTGCAACCTCTTCAAAACTGCAAGTCCGATTCCAACCAAACTTTCAGGATACGTAGTTGTGCATCTGATACTTAGAATTTAGATTTTATAGATTAAGAAGTTCACAGAGCCAAAATTGCTCATTTGTTAATTTGGTTTGTTAATCTTCAACTCCTTCACAAATGTGTGTGAGATTCCAACCAAACTTTCAGTATATGTTGTTTGTCAGGTCTGGTTATGCACATTATACTTAAAATTTTGATTTTACAGATTTAAGGGGTTTGCCAAGCCAACATACCTCATTTGTTGTTTCTGTTTGTTAATCTGCAAGTCCCCAAAACTATATTCATATTCTTATCAAATTTGCAGAATATGTTTTTCTCCTAGTCTTAGCCATGCACATAATACTTAAAAATTTAAGTTTATAGATTTCAGAGGTTCACTGGGCCAAAAATGGCTCTTCTGTAGTGCAGGCGACACAAGTGTTCCATGGAACACACATCAATTTTTTATAATATAACACTCTAACTTGACAACTCTTAGCTCAAGTCATTTCAATTTTTGTACAAATATTTACTAAAGGTGCATTCTAAATTGAGAACCCCTTACCTTAATCACTAAAAGTTTTGATTGAGTGATGATGGGCGTATAATGTGATTTGGTGCAGTTGTTAACTTGACACTTTCCCCTTGTGATTGTGAATTCTTTTGGTGTAGACTTACTATACAGATGAGTGTAGCAAGATATTAACAATAGAATGCAGTATTTCTGTAAGAAAGATAATTATTGAGTTGGATATTGATTTGTATAGTGAAACAAAATTATGGTACAGACACTTTACAGTGAGGTGAAGTTATAGAATGACATTTTATTGGACACATGTTATATAGTAATATAGTATCAGTCATGACAAACTATGATGTATTTTCAGATGTTTGAAGGTAAAGAATTGAGATTGAAGCAGGAATATTTCCTTGTAGCTGCTACACTTCAAGATATCATTCGTAGATTTAAATCATCCAAATTTGGTAGCAGAGATCCAATTCGTACATCATTTGAGGCATTCCCTGATAAAGTAAGTTATAAATTAACTCATATATTTTAAAACATGTCAAACATTTCAAATACAGGGTGGAAGAAAAATATTAAGAAAAAATTTGTGTGATTGATATACCTTTTTATCAAATAATCAGACATTTCAAATGAATTCATTTCTTGTGGAGGTGATGTGTGAGATTAATAGCCTCTTACATGAGAGCAGATCAAAATCTTCTGTAAAATATGATTTTTGATATCCCAATACCTTTGATGCTGAAGGAAAGTCCCAGCCACGTTTACCGTACTTTCCATTGAAATTCACACCTTCTGTGATATTTTGTCATAGATATATTGTCGATTCATAAAAATAAACAGTTGTAATTGGTCGTTTACCAAGTTACAACGAGTGCACATGAGCTTGTCTTTACTTGGTTGTCTCACCTTTGAAGTGGCCATGAAGGGAAGAAATCGTCTTCTGCTCCATAATATTGAATAAATTTAATTACTGAAATTAGGTTGAGCTTCCAGAGTTTGAGGATCATTCATTACACAATTCTGTCAATTATTTTATGTATCCTGTAATAGCATCTTAATGATATAGTAAGCCCTTTGCAAAAAAAAAATAGCTTAAAAACTTAATCCCAATATATTTATGTCTTGTACAGGTTGCTATTCAGTTAAATGATACCCATCCTTCATTAGCTATCCCAGAACTGATGAGGATTCTAGTTGATATAGAAGGTTTGACATGGGACAAAGCTTGGGAAATCACCGTCAAGACATGTGCTTATACTAACCATACAGTATTACCTGAAGCTTTAGAAAGATGGCCAGTTAGTTTATTAGAGAACCTCCTCCCAAGACATCTGGAGATTATTTATTACATCAACCATCTATTTATGCAGGTGAATATTATTATTATTATATTTTTAAGCGAAAATAGTATCCCGTGAAATATGACCCAAATGGAACAAATGTTAGTGATATATCCATGAGATTTATTCCACCTGGAGTTTATTTCACCAGGTGAGCAGTAAATACTTTCAAGCTGGAGATTATTTCACTGGGCGAGCTATGAAATTTGTTCCTTTGGAACTTATTTTGAGGCGTATTATATAAACCGTTACATACATCTTCTCCGCATTTAAGGAGAAGGGTTATACTGTATTACCAATGTCCATAATTCCAACATTCAGGCTGTGGTGCTATTACAACATTTGTGAAGATTTTTTCTACAATGGTAAATGATTCTGTTTTAATTTTGTCACAGGCTTTGTATGGTCATGCCATATTGTGGGATGTATTTTCAGACATATTGAAATAATTTTTTCTGTTTACTGAGTTAGTTATTTTTTTTATACTTGTAGCAGTAGAGAGATCTGCACTACAATTGAAAATGATTTTTAAAACAAGCTTTGTATTGTCATTCCAAATTGTAAGATGTATTGGTAGGTAATTAAAGGTTATTAGAAGCTACTTTATATTTTCTGGTGTTACATCTTAGATGGAACATGTCAGTCTGGCACCTGTTATGTATCCTTGACCTCAATTTCATGGTTGAGTGACTTTGTTATCTTTTTATATTGATGTATATTTCTCATCAACTGTAACACCTACTCAATGTACACTAACCATATTTTGTCTGGTGTTACATTTAGTTGAGTCTGTGCCATTTTGACACCTGTCTGAACCTTCACGTTAATTTCACAGTTGAGTGACGTTAAAATTTTTATACGACTGCAAAAATTTTTGCGGTCGTATAATGGTATGGTGCTCATGTTGTCGTCATCATTGTCGTTGTCATTGTCCACATCGTTGTCTGGAGACGCTTTTGTTTTTGGTAAATAACTTTAGTTCCAGTTGATCAATCCTTATGAAATTTTAACACAATGTTCCTTAGCAAAAAAGGAAGGCTTTGCATTGTTTTGGTCTTGTGGCCCCACCCGTTTTTAAAAAAGGGGTCAAAAAGGGTTAAATCTGATGTTTTTCTGGGTGGGCATATAGTTTTTGGTCTGTCTGTCTGTTTGTTTGTCTGTTTATCTGTTTGTCCACAAAAAGCTTTAACATTGGGTATATCTTTTGAATGGTAAATGATAGGGCTCTCATATTTTGCATATGTATTCCTTGTGGCAAGACCTTTCAAACGATACCAAAATTTTGGACCTCGTGACCTTGACCTTGACATGTGATAGACTTTTTGAAAAAAATAATAAACTTTAACATTGGATATATCTTTTGAATGGTAAGTGATATGGCTTTCATACTTTGCATGTGCATTTCTTGTGGCAAGACCTTTTAATTGGTACCAGAATAGTTGACCTTGTGACCTTGGCCTGTGAACAAATGCATAAAAACTTTAACATTGAGCATATCTTTTGAATGGTAAGTGATAGTTCTTTCATAGTTTGCATGTGTATTCCTTGTGGAGAGACCTTTCAGTTAGTACCAGAATATTTGACCTTGACCTTGACCTTGGCATGTGACTGTCCGGTAAAATTTCACCAAAAAAATTAAATTATATTTTGTTTTGTTTTATGTATGTATAGAAATTAAACTAATTTATGATGAAATGTTTCTTGATATCTATAGAATTTTGTTTGTAAAAAAGATTTTTTAAATCATTCAGCATATTTTCTTTATTTATTCACTTTCGTTTAACAGGTATTTATATATGTATTATATATATAAATGATGAGGGATGTTACTAAAAATATCTAGTATTACATTTCTTCTCTTCTGTGTATTCCTCTTCTTTTGGGGAACCAGTATTGATGATCCCTGGTGTAATCAAAGTACTGACAACACTGATAGAAAGAACGCAATAAGTTGGCTATAAATGTTCCAAAAAGGGGGATGGGGGTGGGGGTGAAAATTGTTTTCTTAATATTGCTTGGATAATGATTGAAGGGTTCATTTTGGTGACTTCTGTGTTTGCATCCAATTGCAATCATCATTTGATGTGATTAAACTTTTCTGTTGATACCAGAATTTATTTCTACAAATTATTTTGTCAGAAGGACATTCATTTTTACAAAGTTACTAAATGTTTCTTCTTTACTTCTGCTGCGGTCGTATTATGCTGCGCTCGGCATAGCCCTTTATTATATTTAGTTTGATTTTGATGCAGTTTTTTTTCAGTGAATTCCTTATGAAAAATAAACATGGCGCTTAACTATTAGATTTTTTATCAATTGTTTCCTTTCGGAGCTATGAGGGGCCAAACGGGGCCAAAATTGCAAATGTGTAGATTACGTAAAATTTTTATTATGCCCCCGCAACGAAAAGTTGGGGGGCATATTGTTTTACCCTTTTTCGTTCGTTCGTTCGTTCGTCCGTATGTATGAAAAACACAACTATTCATGTTTTTTAGTAGGTTTGCAAACAAATTCCAACTTCTTCAAAGGAATCTAACTAACAATAAGTAGATGTGCACACACATATCTTTTTGAATATTCAAAATGGCCATGGTTGCCATGGAAACTGAAAAAAGGGGGGAAAATTCAAAGTGCCTCAAATTTGATGAAACTTTACAAGAAGGATGTCTAGCACCCATACAATTGATTTTGGACCTCAGAATTTTCAAAATGGCTGCCGTTGCTATGGAAACTGGAAAAAAGTGGGAAAATTCAAACTGCCTCGAAATGGATGAAACTTAACAGGAAGATTGCCTAGCACCCATAGAATTGATATACGGGCTCAGAACTTCCCTTTTATAGATTTTGGAAAAAGGGTAGGCATATCATTGTGTCCATACTTGTACTGTGTCAACACCTGTATTGTGTCAACACATGCTTAAATTTGCACTTGCCATATTGATTCAGGGTTCAATGAGTGGGGGCATTATTGGTTGCCATTTGGTGACAGCTCTAGTTTTTCATCTGATTTTGATGGGATTTTTTTCTATACAATTATCTTGTCTTAATCTGTCAGAAGTGTGTCAACAGATTTTTGGTATCTCTTACTGTTTCCGAGCTGTAAGTGGTCAAAGTGGTCAAAATTGCAATTTTAACAAATATGTAAAATCATTAATTCTCATCAGATTTGGATTACTGTTGTTGTAATCTTTCAGTTTTTTCTTAGTTCTTAAGGTTTTCGTAAGGGGTCATAGGGGCCAAAATGGCAATTTTCCGCAATATGCAAAACCTTTATTTGTCATTATACTCCCTGCAAGTGAAGTTTTTATACCCCCCGCAAATGAAGTTTGGGGGGTAAATAGGAATCACCATGTCTGTCTGTCCGTCTGTCTGTCCGTCCCGGAGCAGAACTTTTGTACTGTATCACCTGGGATTATCAAACTTGGTGTGTGGATGCATCATGGGAAGACAATGTGTCGCGTACCAAATTTAGGTCACTGTGACCTTGACTTTGACCTTTGGCCTTTATGATAGTAAAACCATGTGCATTTCATGTCAGGAGCAGAACTTATGTACTGTAGCACCTAGGATTATCAAACTTGGTGTGTGTATGCATCATGGGAAGACGATGTGTTGTGTACCAAACTTAGGTGACTGTGACCTTGACTTTGACCTTTGACCTTTATGATAGTAAAACCATGTGCATTTCGTGTCCGGAGCAGAACTTTTGTACGGTAGCACCTAGGGTTATGAAACTTGTTGTGGATGCATCATGGGAAGACGATGTGTCGTGTATCAAATTTAGGTCACTGTGACCTTGACTTTGACCTTTATGATAGTAAAACCATGTGCATTTCGTGTCTGGAGCAGAACTTTTGTACCATAGCACATAGGATTATCAAACTTGGTGTGTGGATGCATCATGGAAAGACAATGTGTCACTTACAAAATTTAGGTCAATGTGATCTTGACTTTGACCTTTGACCTTTATGATAATAAAACCATGTGCAATTTATGTCCGGAGCAGAACTTTTGTACCGTAGCACCTAGGATTATCAAACTTGGTGTGTGGATGCATCATGGGAAGACGATGTGTCCCGTACCAAATATAGGTCACTGTGACCTTGACTTTGACCTTTGACCTTTATGATAGTAAAACCATGTGCATTTCGTGTCTGGAGCAGAACTTTTGTACCGTAGCTCCTAGGATTATCAAACTTGGTGTTTGGATGCATCATGGGAAGATGATGTGTCACGTACCAAATTTAGGTCACTGTGACCTTGACTTTGACCTTTGACCTTAATGATAGTAAATCCTTGCTCATTTTGTGTCAAAAGCTTGGTTAGATCATCTTTGTATCCACCGAATTATATATTATTTAATGTATTACCTTTAAATGAAGAACCAGATATGAACTGATTGGAATAAAACCTGTTACTTCAGACCTGACAGGCTTTATTTCTGTTAGATTTACTTTCCAATTACCATGTGGCTGAAGGCCAAATAACAAAATGACATGCCTTGGTAATCAAATGCAGTTGCGGGGCGTATTAGTCTGGCTTTGCCAACAGCTCTAGTTTTTTTTAATGTTTTTTTTTTCCTTTGGATTCCTCTTGATTTAAACTGTCAGTAGTATGTCAACAGATTAAGCATATCTCTTACAGCTTCTGAGCTTTCAGGGATCAAAAGGTCTAATTTCTGTGTTCCCTTGTTTGTATCCAGCTAATTATTGTGTAAATCTCCTTATTGTGTCCATCTTGTTACTGTGTCAAGCTCTTAACTGTGTTCATATTCACTTTATTTTACACTTTTTCAAATTTCAGTGATCGACATACTGCGGTTGTATCATGCTGCACTCTGCATAGCCCTTTATTTCAAAGTCAATAATTGTATAACTTTTTTTTTTCAGGAAGTAGGTAAGAAATGGCCAGGTGACTTTGATAGGATGAAGAGAATGTCAATGGTAGAAGAGGATGGGGAAAAGAGAATAAACATGGCTTACATGTGTATTGTTGGATCTCATGCAGTTAATGGTGTGGCTGCAATTCATTCTGAAATCATCAAAAATGATACGTAAGCATATTCAGATATATTGATTTAAGGTTGTCTACTAATCCTTGCAAACTGTCTCAAAAAGATTTTAACAACAGAAAATGCCATCTTGCAGGCAAGTTTTCCATATGAGAAGAGTGTAGTGATAGACTGGTAGCTAATATTATTGGTAATGGGCATGTGGTAGCTGATGGAGGGAAACTCTATATTATTTTGTTGAAAATTTTTGGTATAATATTTGAAGTAACTGAGTTATTACTGACATACCCCACATCAACCATATTGATATGCTTGATGCATTTTTGGATGACAGCTAGAATGCGTGCTCCAGATGCTGTCTCTGACCTACATTTTACGCATGAACAACTTGGTTAGGTAGAATGGTTCAATTCCATTCCAGCTTATTTGCATGTCCCACATCAACCATATTGGTATGTATGATGCATTTTGGGATATCAGCAATGATGCATGCCTTGGATACTGTGTCTGACCTTCATTTTACGCATGAGTGACTTGGTTAGGTAGAATGGTTCAAGTTCATTTTTCTAACTGAAATGTCCCACATCAGCCATATTGGTATGCATGATGCATTTAGGGATGTCAACTACAATGAATGCTTTGAATGTAGTATGTGACATTCATTTTATGCACGAATGAATCTGTTAGAAGAATGATTTTAGTTCATTCCTGTTTACTGACATGTTTAATATGTAACAGTGCTGCACGAGTTGAGCATAGGAAGATGTGGCTGCTTTTGTTTTTTTTCTGCTTGGTTGATTGTCCAAACCAAACCTGAACAATAAAATATTAAGTAAAATTTGTGGTGTGTAAGAATTTTGTTAGCATATACTCTAATTTATTTTACATTTTATTTTGTATAATAATAACAATTATTTTTTTATTACAGTTTCAGAGATTTTGCTGAAATGTTCCCTGATCGTTTCCAGAACAAAACCAATGGTATTACTCCTAGACGTTGGCTCTTATTGTGTAATCCAGGATTGTCTGATGTTATTGCTGATGTTAGTACAGTATTGTATATCATAAAATTTGTATGCCCCCGTGAAACAAAGTTTCAGGGGGCATATAGTTTTTGGTCTGTCTGTCTGTTTGTCCACAAAAAACTTTAATATTGGGTATATCTTTTGAATGGTAAATGATAGGGCTCTCATATTTTGCATGTGTATTCCTTGTGGCAAGAACTTTTAATTGGTACCAGAATAGTTGACCTTGTGACCTTGACCTTGGCCTGTGAACAACTGCATAAAAACTTTAACATTAAGTATATCTTTTGAATGGTAAATGATGGGGCTCTCATATTTTTTATGTGCATTCCTTGTGGCAAGACCTTTCAAACGATACCAAAATTTTGAACCTCATGACCTTGACCTTGACATGTGATGGACTTTTTGAAAAAAATAATAAACTTTAACATTGGGTGTATCTTTTGAATGGTAAGTGATATGGCTTTCATATTTTGCATATGCATTCCTTGTGGCAAGACCTTTTAATTGGTACCAGAATAGTTGACCTTGTGACCTTGACCTTGGCCTGTGAACAACTGCATAAAAACTTTAACATTGAGCATATCTTTTGAATGGTAAGTGATAGTTCTTTCATACTTCGCTTGTGTATTCCTTGTGGAGAGACCTTTCAGTTGGTACCAGAATATTTGACCTTGTAACCTTGACCTTGGCATGTGACTGTCCGGTAAAATTTCACCAAAAAATGAGATTATATTTTGTTTTATTTTATATGTATATAGAAATTAAACTCATTTATGATGAAATGTTTCTTGATATCTATAGAATTTTTTTTTTGTAAAAAAGATTTTTTAAATCATTCAGCATATTTTCTCCATTTATTCACTTTCGTTTTACATGTATCTATATATGTATCATATATATCAAGGATGAAGGATGTTACTAAAAATGTCTATTATTTCATTTCTTCTCTTCTGTGTATACCTCCACTTTTGGGGAACCAGTATTGATGATCCCTGGTGTAATCAAAGTACTGATAACACTGATAAACAGAACACAATGAGTTGGCTATAAATGTTCCAAAAGGGGGGGGGGTGAAAATTGTTTTCTTAATAATGCTTGGATAATGATTGGAAGGGTTTATTTGGGTGACTTCTGTGTTTGCATCCAATTCCAATCATTATTTGATGTGATTAAACTTTTCTGTTGATACCAGAATTTATTTCTACAAATTATTTTGTCAGAAGGACATTCATTGTTCAAAGTTGCTAAATGTTTCTTCTTTACTTCTACCCGGGGGCATAAGTGTTTCACAAAACACATCTTGTTATGTTTGATAATTTATGTTAAAAAGCAGATTGATACGTCCTGGTTACTTCAGCATTGCCTGCTCGTTTATCAATCTATCATTATGCTAACAAATTTATGAAAACTACAATACTTAACATTAAATGTGGAAAATCTCATTTGATAATAGTATGTTTGAAGCATCCAAACTAATTAGTACATTAGTCTAAATTGTCTAAAATTTGCAAATATCTTTTCATTTTTGAGATTAATTTAAAAGACTGTGTTTGGCCAAATCAATTTATCTGGAAATGGTAAAATTTATGTACAAAGATGTATTTCCAGTGCTGGATATGGCTTTTTCAAGGAATCAAAAAATAAAAAGAAAACTGAAATCTTAGCTTTTAAAAATAAATAATAAAGTTGTGCAGACGGATGAAGTTTTGGTATGCAGGGATGAGAATTTACTAATTTACTTGGAGCTCAATATTATATTTCCTTAAAAGTCATTTTACAAGACAAGACAAGACAAGTTTATTTCAACTTAGGCACAGCATACGTGCTACAAGAGGACAAATATATAAATATATACACATTGGTTACAGACAAGGCACATACATACATATAAATAAACATAAATATATAAAAACAAATAAAAAATAAATTTTATACATATTATACTATTTATGAAATTATTTTTTTAAACTGTCTCAAAAACATACACAATTTTGACAATACCATAACATTGCAGAGGGATAAAAGTCCATGCATTTTATAAATTGTTGGGCGATTTATGTAATAAACAGGTATATATTTTCCCCTTAATGCTTTAATTTGGTCATAATTACATATGAATAAATAATGATATTCATCACCTATCATATCCATATGACAGAGATTACAAATTCGTTCTTCAAATGGAATATTTTCCCATCTCCCATCTTACATGTTTAACATTTTGGTTTGTTTAGATGATGACAAATATAATCATAAAATGTATACAATCTTTCAGAAAATTGGAGAAGGTTGGATAACAAATCTAAAAGAGTTACAATCATTAAAGAAATATACCTCAGATGAAGCATTCCTCAGGACTGTGATCAAAGTTAAACAGGTTTGTAACGTAAACCACTGAGGTCATTAATTAGGTCATTTATACATGTGAAAGTCAAAAGTTGTAGTTTTCAGCTTTAACAGAATCTTGATAAATGATTGGTTGTGGTTCTGATGTAAAATATTTACTTGAACCAATTTTAAGCATAAGTTCTATGGCCCAAGACTAGTAAATTTTGAAAAGGCGTAGTGGATGTCCTATGATTGAGCAAAGAGTACAATGCCGTATAGCAGGTAAATTTAATGGGTGTAAAATTTGGCAGTTTTGAAGAGAAAATGCATACAAAAAATTTTAGCGGTTTTTATTTCTGCAATTACGTAAAATACATTATAAATTATTTCCGTTGTTACTAAAAAAGAAGTGAGTTTCGGTTTATAATAAGAGTTACATTAACAAAGAGTTAATGAATAATTAATAAATATTTTTTATTGCCATTATTATTATTTAGTAAATTACATGTTATTTATATTGATTGACTTTATTACTGCAGTAAGCATAAATATGCTATAGCAATAGAGACAATTATGTAACCTATGTGATACAATACAGGATAAATAGAAAGCAATAAACATATAAATAATTCAAATTATTATTAGTTAATATTTTAATTAGCATATCAATAGCCTCTTTTCATATTGAAATAAAAAATGATCTCCACTTTGACCATATATAACTAACTTGGTAAAGGGAGATAACTGACTGATGTTTCTCATTGATAAGAAACTAATCTGACATAACTAGTTGCAATCCTCTTTTGCAAAGAAAATAAAACAAAAACTTCAAAAATGATTTTTGTTTTGGCTTTGGGCAAGCAAAACATGATCTCAATTATATACATCCAAAAGAATCATGCTAAGTGAAGTAAGCAAATTTTCCTGTATCCCAGTTGATTAAAACTGGATGTATTTCTACAACACATTTGAAGTTACATTGTAATGTATTTTTTTTCAGGAAAACAAGATGAAGTTAGCAGAATATATAAAACAGCAGTTTAACATTACTGTAAATACATCATCCATATTTGACATACAAGTAAAGAGAATTCATGAATACAAGCGACAGCTGATGAACTGCCTCCATATGATCACCCTGTATAATAGACTGAAGAAAAATCCAAACATGTCATTTGTTCCCAGGACTATAATGGTTGGAGGAAAGGTTGGTTTCTTGCAAAAACAAATTAAGATAATTCTGTGCATTGTTCCTCTCTCAAAATACATTGTTTATTATTCCTGGTCTTTGTTTTAAATCTATAAATTAATTTGTTGTTCCAGAGATGAAAAATATACTATACAAACAAAATATCAGATAATATATTTTAGTTTAAATGAAATTCAATTCAATTCAACCTAAGCATCTTTAAAGCATTATATTGCACCTATTAAGCATCATACTCTTAAAATATTTGACTAGTGTAATTTAATGAATTGTCATATGTCTATACTTTAAGGCTGCTCCTGGTTACCACATGGCAAAACTGATCATCAAACTGATTAACAATGTTGGACGTGTTGTCAACAATGATCCAATTATCGGGGACCGTCTCAAGATTGTTTACTTAGAGAACTACCGTGTATCACTTGCCGAGAAGATTATTCCTGCAGCTGACCTTAGTGAACAGATATCTACTGCTGGAACTGAAGCATCTGGAACAGGAAACATGAAATTTATGTTAAATGGTGCTTTGACAATTGGAACTTTAGATGGTGCTAATGTAGAAATGAGGGAAGAGATGGGAGATGAAAATATCTTCATCTTTGGAATGACTGTAGATGAAGTAGAGGCAACTAAAAGAGCAGGGTCAGTTCTTCAGCTTTTCTTTTTAATTTTGACTTGTAGGCAGTAAAATATGGTACTTAAGATATTGATTAAAAAATGAAGAGGTAAACAGAAAACTATGGTAAAGGACAAACAGAGTGCCAGTAGTTAGATATGATTAATGGATTAATCTTTCATCAGTGGACTGCTAGTGTTAGATTGACAAGAACAGTTTAAACATCACTAAATTTGGCTATATACCAATATAATAGCAGTGAAATAATTAGACAGAGTGAGTTTGTGGTAAATGTCAATGTTTTGATGACATGCATGATACCAACAAACAAATTAATTCCAGTCTGGAATTCACTTGTTTTATTAACCGTGCAAATCTATGGACAGTGAACTTATGTGAATTTAGATACTGTATATTTCGACTACTTGTGTCTCTTCAGTGCAGTTAATAAGCTTGACATGATAAAAATTGGGGGAAAACATTCTTATAAAAAAAATCATCTTGTGCAAGAGGAATGATAATCTATTGATTTGTTAACTTTATTTATAGGGAAATATTTCAGTCATTACTGATTGTGAATTACGCCTTGAAGTTTTCCATTTAGAATCTAGTCTTGCATTTCTGTTGGAGATTTTCAACCAAAGCAAAGCCTCCATATAATGCCCATTGTCCCATTCACCACCAACTTTAAAGCCATTATTCCTAATGTCCATTTCCTGCATTTTCTTAAATTTTCAGTATGCATTTTCCCTCTATCTGTCGCCGAACCCCTTTATAAAACTAAACTTTGCTGAATAAAAGATTGTGTTAAAACTGTTTTACTGTATGGGGAAAGAAATTTGTCTTTTTGTTGTATAACATACTGATTAATCAATTAATTGTTATTTACTGTAATATTTATAGGTACAATGCAAGAGAGTATTATGAAAAAAATGCAGAATTAAGACAAGTATTGGACCAGATTAACAATGGTTACTTTTCTCCAGAAGACCAGAACATGTTTAAGGATATCTACAACAATTTAATGCATCACGATAGGTAATTATTATCCAGTAAATGAATAAAAAAATTAAGATGACAATAGATTTATATTTTCAAAAATGAGAACTACAATGTAGTTGAGTATGACATTTTTCACATCAAGTTAAATAAAGTTTGTAAATGTTTGAAAGGGAGGCTTGCTGAGCTTTTAAACATTGTAAATTTATTTAACAAGATGTGAGAAATTTCATAATTAACTTGTTTAAGTTTTAGAAATTGTTTCTCTTACATGTATGACTGGATGAAAAACAATGGCAGGAAATTTTATGAGACTAACAAATGTTTCAAAACCAATCAGGAAATGTGAAAACTGGATAGAAATTAGAAAAAATAGAACTAATGGAATATAAGGTATTTCAGAAAATTTGCATATTGGAATATTCAAAGTTCAGATTTCCCATTACTTAGCGTCTGTCATCTGTTAGCTTTTTCACATTTTTGTTATCTTTTCTGAAACCACTGAAGCAAATACAACCAAACTTTGCAGGAATGATGTATGGAAAGTTCTTTGTAGCAAAGATTCAATTTGACAAAAAACTTGGTCCACAAGGGAAGCAGAACCAAGGTAAACGGGTAAAACTTCATTTCCATCATCTACTCTGAAACTATTGATTCAAATTTAAATAAATTTTACACAAGTGATGTGGGGAAGAGCCTTTAAAAAATTGCTCATTTTGTTCAGATTCTACAAAAAATCATGGCTGCCAGTTTAACATTAGCCATGTGGGAAAATTCTATTTTGATCATCTCCTGAAACCCCTTAAGCAAATTTAGCAAAACTCTGCAGGAATGCATATAAAAGGCCCTTTATTGGTTGAATTTTGGTGATTTTTAGCTCACCTCATGAAGTGAGGGGGGCTTATGTGATACCCCTAGCATTGGCGTGCGGTTAGGAAGAATGGTTCAAGTCCATTGCTGCTTACTAACAAGTCACACATCAACCATATTGGTATGTAAGATGCATTTTGGGATGACAACAATAATGCATGCTTCGGATGCTGTCTGTGACCTACATTTCACACATGAGTGACTTGGTTAGGAAGAATGGTTTAAGTCCATTCCTGCCTACTGACATGTCCAACATTAACCACATTGGTATGTATGATGCATTTTGGGATGACAACAACAATGCATGCTTTGGATGCTGTCTTTTACCTATATTTTGCACATGAGTGACTTGATTAGGAAGAATGGTTAAAGTCCATTCCCGCTTACTGAAATGTTCCATATCAACCATATTGGTATGTATGATGCATTTCTGGATGACAACAACAATGCATGCTTAAGATGCTGTCTGTGACCTACATTTCACGCATGAGCGACTTGATTAGGAAGAATGGTTTAAGTCTACTACTGCCTACTGACAAGTCCCACATCAACCATATGGGTATGTATGATGCATTTTGGGATGACAACAACAATGCATGCTTCAGATGCTGTCTTGTGACCTACATTTCACACATGAACGACTTAGTTAGGAAGAATGGTTAAAGTCCATTCCTGCTTACTGACATGTTCCACATCAACCATATGGAATAGTATTATGCATTTTCGGATGACAGCTGCATTTAATGCTTTGGATGCAGTCTGTGAACTGCATTTTATGCATGAATGAATCTGTTAAATGATGATAGTCCATTCCTGTTTACTGACATGTTTAACATGTGACAATGCTGCGCAAAGAGGTGATCTTAGCAGGCTGTGGCTGCTTTCTATGTTTTTACATTTTGTCTTGAAATTCAAAAACTATTTGAGATAAAGGTTAGGAGATAAATTGCAAAAATGTTCAGTATGCCAAGGACTACAGTTTTAATCGTGGTAGATGTTGTGTGGCTTTTTTTATGGTAGCTGTGAAAAATGATTAACACTGGACTTCAATAAAATTCTTTATGAAATGGCAAAGATCTATCTGAAAATAAAAGCTGTTGTTCAAAATCTTTGATATTGGTAAATAACATTTAAATATACATGTATATGCAAGTTGACAGACAATGTATTTTATATTATTTTAGATTTATGTTGTTGAAAGACTATGAAGCCTATGTCAAATGTCAAGATCGTGTGAGTGAGGTTTTCAGGGTAAGTACTTAATCCTACGTTAAATGTCAAGATCGCGTGAGTGAGGTTTTCAGGGTAAGTACTTAATCCTACGTTAAATGTCAAGATGGTGTGAGTGAGGTTTTCAGGGTTAGTATTTAATCCTACGTTAAATGTCAAGATCGTGTGGGTGAAGTTTTCAGGGTAAGTACTTAATCCTATGTCAAATGTCAAGATTCTGTGAGTGAAAAATGTCAAGATAGTGTGAGTGAAGTTTTTCAGGGTAAATACTTAATCCTGCGTTAAATGTCAAGTTCGTGTGAGTGAGTACCGGTACTGAATCCTACGTCAAATGTCGAGATCATGTGAGTGAGGTTTTCAGCGTAAGTATTTAATTTGTCAAACGAATCCAGATAAGATAATCATGAATGCCCTGATGTCTGTTGTTTATTTCATTTGACAACACTAAAGTAATCTTCTGCAAGTATAATTTAATGTGACTAACTGAATTTTGTTGAAATTTCGACACAATAGACAAATGGTTTAACAGTGTTTATTGTTTTACTGCATTTCATTTTTATATGATGACAGATGTTGTTTTTAGTATTTTTTTACTTGGAAAAATGAATTGGATACCCCATCTATATCTCTATCCATGTATGTTTCTGCAGTATATTGACAAATTTGCAAAGTTGTCACATTTTTGGTAAAAAAAAAAAAAAAAATGGATATAAACATGAAAAAATAATTCAAGGTGTTTTGGTACATATTTGGAAAAAATGCATATTCTGATAAATTTCTTACTTTTTGTTCGTCTCATGGAAGTTGAGGGGGGTACTGTTGGAGTTTCCCAAGGGTCCATGTCCGTGTCTACATCCTCATCCATATTTAGGTATACATCTTGGTAACTGTGAAGGATAGGAACATCAAACTTTATATACAGATGCATTTTCGGTTAAACTCATTTTAACTCTTTGACCTATATTTTCTGCTTGACTGAGTTTACCTCCAAGTTAATTTCTTAGTAACTGTACATGGTAGAATCATCTAACCTTGTATGTGCATTCATATATTTGGTGATAGATTAGCATCCACACAGAATTTGGTCACTTTGACCTATATTTTCAGCATGATCTACTTACATTCAAGTTTATGTCCGAGTTCATGTATTGGTAACTTTTTATGGAATGGTCATCTCACCTTACATGTTCATGTGTCTTTGGTAGTAGGTCAGTATCCAGGCAAAATTAGGTCACTTTGACCTATACAGTAGGTAAAATAGACTTACTTCAAATTTATAACCTAGTTCATATCTCAGTAACTACATAGTAGGATGTTAATGTACATTGCAGGATTATTTTTTGTATATGCATGCATTCTAATGGTATGTCAGGATCAAAGGCAATAAGACTGTTGTGACCATCTGCCATAACGAGACGAACTTTGTAATTGCTGATAATCTACATTTTATGGATAAGTGTTATCTATGTTAAACATATTATCCTACATTTTATGGAAAAACTTGATCTATATTAAACATATCAGACATGCAGGATTTTCATGTGAATTTTGAAATGAATTTTTATTTTATAAATAAAGTCTGTATTTTTTTGATATGTTTGAATTAATATTTGTTTTTGTAGACTCCTTTATAATAAGCAGTTTTATTTCATCAAAAATTTTAAATTTCATGAAGCAGTGTTCAGTACTGTCTTCAATAATGCTTGCACTCCAGGCTAACAGTTTACTATTTTGCAAAGATTATGCTTATTTTGCCATGTTATTAATGCTACAGCTTATGGGGAATCTCAGAAATCTTTGGTTTAATACTGTATGCGTTCTTAAATAGTACCACCATTCTAGTTAATAGCCTCTATGGAAATACCATGAAAAAATAGTTTGTTTTTTTTTAGCTCACCTGGCCAAAGGCCATGTGAGCTTTTGCCATCACTCGGCGTCCGTCGTCCGTCCCTCCGTTAACTTTTATTCAAAGATCTTCTCCTCTGAAACTACGGGGCCAATACTAACCAAACTTGACCTGAATCATCACCAGGGTATGCTCTTTCAAGTTTGTGATNAAACCAAATTTTCCGTCAAAGATTTCTTGGCTTCTACTGAAGGGAATGATTTGAAATTTGGTGTGAAGCTTGGAAATGATGAGTTGTATTGTGTAAGCAATTTTCAAGTTTGTCGGACATCCACTTCCTGTTTACTGATACTTTGAATTTTTACTGTAAACCAAGTTTTCCGTCAAAGATTTCTTGGCTTCTACTGAAGGGAACAATTTGAAATTTGGTGTGAAGCTTGGAAATGATGAGTTGTATTGTGTAAGCAATTTTCAAGTTTGTCGGACATCCACTTCCTGTTTACCGATACTTTGAATTTTTANTATGCAGTTTCAAAATTGTGTTCGATTAGTCCGAGGGTCAAACAACATGGCTGCTGTTACTAAAAATAGAACATAGGGGTAAAATGCTGTATTTTGCAAATAACTCTAAAACCGTTACAGATATAAAAAATCTGACATGGAGTAAAAATGATCAACATGGCAAGATCTACCCGCCCTGCAATTTTGAAGAAAATCTGAAAACCTGTCTTGGAGTTATTGCCCTTTTTCCATAAAATTTTCAAAATATTAACAGTTTTTAGCTCACCTGACCCAAAGGGTCAGTGTGAGCTATTGCCATCACTTGGCATCCGTCGTCCCTCGTCCGTCCGTCGTCCGTCTGTTAAACTTTTCACATTTTCATCTTCTCCTCTGAAACTACTGAAGCAAATTCAACCAAACTTTACAGGAATGATGTATGGAAGGTCCTTTACAAAGATTGCTCATTTCGTTCCGATCCGACAAAAAACATGGCCGCCAGCGCAGAACTTAGGTTTAACATNTTTACTAAAAACTAAATTTCGGTCACAGATTTCTTGGCTTCTACTGGAGGGAATGATTGGAAATTTGGTTTGAAGCTTTGAAATGATGAGTTGTATTGCAAAAGTGGTTTTTCAAATTTGTCGATCAACCACTTCCTGTTTGCCAATACTTTTACTTTTTACTATAAACCAAATTATCTTCATAAGATTTTTAGACTTGTATCAATTTGGAATGATTTGATATTAAGTCTGAAGCTGAAAAATGACATGGTTTGGTAAAAATTCAAGAATTCACTGTATTCAGCAAATTACTGTATCAACACATTTGTGTCAAACAGAATGTGAATCCACACTTACCTCAATTTTACTTTTGCGTGGAATTTCAGGATCGAAATTGCGGGGCCCTTCCGACAACGCCAGTTTCGACATGCTCTAGTTAATGCTACAGCTTATGGGGAATCTCAGAAATCTTTGGTTTAATACTGTATGCGTTCTTAAATAGTACCACCATTCTAGTTAATACCCTCAATGGAAATACCATGAAAAAATAGTTTGTTTTTTTTAGCTCACCTGGCCAAAGGCCATGTGAGCTTTTGCCATCACTCGGCGTCCGTCGTCCGTCCGTCCGTCCGTTAACTTTTATTCAAAGATCTTCTCCTCTGAAACTACTGGGCCAATACTAACCAAACTTGACCTGAATCATCACCAGGGTATGCTCTTTCAAGTTTGTGATTTTTATGACTGTAGACCAAACAACATGGCTGCTGTTACTAAAAATAGAACATAGGGGTAAATTGCCGTTTTTTAGCTCACCTGGCCTAAAAGGCCAAGTGAGCTTTTACCATCACTTTGCTTCCGTCGTCCGTCCGTCCGTCAACAATTTCAAAAATCTTCTCCTCTGAAACTGCTGGGCGAATTGTAACCAAACTTGGCCTGAATCATCACCAGGATATGCAGTTTCAAAATTGTGTTCGATTAGTCCGAGGGTCAAACAACATGGCTGCTGTTACTAAAAATAGAACATAGGGGTAAATTGCTGTATATTGCAAATAACTCTAAAACAGATACAGATATAAAAAATCTGACATGGAGTAAAAATGATCAACATGGCAAGATCTACCCGCCCTGCAATTTTGAAGAAAATCTGAAAACCTGTCTTGGAGTTATTGCCCTTTTTCCATAAAATTTTCAAAATATTAATAGTTTTTAGCTCACCTGACCCAAAGGGTCAGTGTGAGCTATTGCCATCACTTGGTGTCCGTCGTCCGTCCGTCGTCCGTCCGTTAAACTTTTCACATTTTCATCTTCTCCTCTGAAACTACTGAAGCAAATTCAACCAAACTTTACAGGAATGATGTATGGAAGGTCCTTTACAAAGATTGCTCATTTCGTTCCGATCCGACAAAAAACATGGCCGCCAGCGCAGAACTTAGGTTTAACATAAGAACCTATGGGAAAAATCACATTTTCATTTTCTGCTCTGGAACCACTGAAGCAAATTCATCCAAACTTTACAGGAATGATGTACTAAAGGTCCTTAACAATGATTGCTCATTTTGTTCCGATCCGACAAAAAACATGGCCGCAAGCACGGAACATGGTTTAACTTTGGACCCTATTGGAAAATAGCATTTTCATCTTCTCCTCTGAAACCACTGAAGCAAATTCAACCAAACTTTACAGGAATGATGTATGGAAGGTCCTTTACAAAGACTGCTCATTTCGTTCCGATCAGATAAAAAACATGGCTGCCAGCACGGAACTTAGGTTTAACATTGGACCCTATGGGAAAATTCACATTTTCTTCTTCTCCTCTGAAACCACTGAAGCAAATTCATCCAAACTTTAAAGGAATGATGTACTGAAGGTCCTTAACAATGATTGCTCATTTTGTTCCGATCAGACAAAAAACATGGCCGCCAGCACGGAACATGGTTTAACATTGGACCTTATGGGAAAATAGCATTTTCATCTTCTCCTCTGAAACCACTGAAGCA
>MJUU01012654.1:116193-141639 GCA_002080025.1 Modiolus philippinarum | reverse complement strand
GGTAACAATGCAAGTTATACAGTTGATCATCAGTTTCTCAAACTTTCGAAGGTCGAATACCACCATAATCTTGAACTGTTTTTAAAGTTTGATCATGTTTTATTATATTTCTTTATTGGGCTTTTTTGATAAAAAATGTTCTTGCTAAGGACCACTTTCGACACCAGTTTTGAAGTCGAGACGTCATTTTGTAAATGGCAGTCAACAAACAACTTTAAACATTGGCTTTGAAGTCGCAACATCAATATCTATTTGGAAATCAAATTTCTTTGAAATCGGACGATGTTGAATTTTCCCGCCTTTTTTGGAGGCCATTTACAAAATGGCGGTCAACGAATAATTTTCAACATCGGTTTTGAAATCGCAACATCAATACAGTAAAACCTGTTTTGAGAGACCACCCCTTGGGCCAGGAAAAAGTGGTCTTTCAAGACAGGTGGTCTTTCATAGGAGGTCTGCTATTTTCAGTCATCAATTTTTCTAAAAGATGTGTACATATTTTACATAGTATTTGTACAATAACATTCCTCTGAATTATTTCTCTAAAGAAGTTTCTGGATTCTATTACAAAAAAATGAAATACTTTTCTTTACCATATTTCAAAAAAATCACAATGCACATAATATAGAACAAAATATTTTTATTACATATAGGTAAAATTAATTTTTTGATTTAAAATTGCATAATGAAAGGTAAACAATAATCAATAAATGTGTCAAACTCAATTGACAGAGGACAAGCCATACAGGTAATTAAAGGATAATTGTCACAGTTGAGTAATTAAAAGTGAATATAATTGTTTTCTCTGTATAAAGGAATTAATTAAGAGTGTTGAGGTTCTCACAAGTTTTAACCTAACAAGGATATTCATTCATTCATATTTTCTGAGATTTTTGGTTCATGGTTCACTCATTCATATTTTCTGAAATGTTGGTCTATGGACATACCATAAAAATTACTAGTTACTTCCCCTGACATGGCTTGTTTTGTAAACAAACTTATTTTGAGACTTTTCAAATAATAAAAGTTATAACTGGCATACAGTGGTCAAAAGTAGAGCACAAACAACACTCTGGATGTTATTTTATTGGGATAAAGTAAAGAATAAGGAAATTTCAATGAGACTGACAATTTGCAAATTACCGGCGATGTCAGTCCTATATGCATCAGTGTGCACTTCAAAACCAACTTTTCTGGTCATTAAAAGACAACAGACTTGTGTCACAATCAACTATCTTCCCATTCTATTTGAAGAAGCATTTCAGGTATACCGAAATTGCTCATTTTTTAGTTATTTTTACCACTTCCGGTTGAGTTGTTGAACGATGATTGTCAACTCTTATCGTCTTTTTAAGACACCCTTAAGATATTTTTTTAAAAAGTGGTCGCTCATAACAGGCTGTATTTGCATTTTATGCACCTTTTTACTGGTCGTTGGTCGCGTTTGGTAGGTGGTCGCTCACGACAGAGTGATTTGTACACCAAAATGATCCGTGACCACTGTTGGCGGTCTGAAAAGCCAGGTGGTCGTTCATAGGAGAGGTCGTTCAAATCAGGTTTTACTGTATCTACATGGAAACCAAATTTCATTGAAATCGGACAATGTTGAATTTTCCCGCCTTTTTTGGTGGCCATTTTGAAAATGGCCGTCAAGGAACAATTTTCAACACCAGTTTTGAACTCGCAACATCAAGATCTATTCGGAAACCAAATTTCATTGAAATCGGACAATGTTGAATTTTCCCGTCTTTTTTGGCGGCCATTTTGAAAATGGCGGTCAAGGAACAATTTTCAACATCAGTTTTGAAGTCGCCACAGCATGGCAAACATTTCATCAATTTACACTTAACCTTCATCTTCTATAGTTATGGAAATAATAGATGAAAAATACAAAAATTTAAAAAATTCGGTGAAAAAAGGGCAATAACCCCTACAAGGGTTTATGGATTTTCTTCAAAATTTCAGGGTGGGTAGATCTTGATATGCTGAACATTTTTGCAATTTACACTTGACCTCTATCTGTTACAGTTTTTCCAATAAAAATTAAAAATGCAAAAATTTTGAAAATTTCACGGAAAAAGGGCTATAACTCCCAGACGGGTTTTCAGATTTTCTTCAAAATTGCACAGATGGTAGATCTCATCATGCTGATCATTTTTACTCCATGTCAGATTTTTTATATCTGTAACGGTTTTCGAGTAATTTGCAAAAAAAAGCAATTTACCCCCATGTTCTATTTTTAGTCACAGCGGCCATGTTGTTTGGTCTACGGACATAAAAATCACAAACTTGAAAGAGCATACCCTGGTGATAATTCAGGCCAAGTTTGGTTAGTATTGGCCCAGTAGTTTCAGAGGAGAAGATTTTTGAATAAAAGTTAACGGACGGACGGACGGACGGACGACGGACGCCGAGTGATGGCAAAAGCTCACATGGCCTTTGGCCAGGTGAGCTGATAAGTGGTCTTTGAGACTTTCAGGATATTTACCAAAATTGAAATCACATTTTCGAATTCTAAGATTTCAGAATTTTTTATTTTTTTCCAAATACTTGCAAAAATATAAGATTATATGCCAAAATGTCCAAAAATATCAGTCTGACATTTTCAGGAAATTTACCAAAGTTGGAACCAGAATCAAAATTCTGAAAGCTTATTGCGCATCTACAGACTATATGCAACAATTCTGCAACAAAATTAAATCCATAAATCCAAAAATGTAGGACGAGTTTGCATCGCATGCCATATGTGTCATAATCCACATTTTGTGGTCTTTGTCAAATCGACATCTTGGGGCCTCTTGTTTGCATCAAGATAAATATCAAAAATCCGAAAGCTTATTGCTCATCTACAGATCATTTGCAACAATTCTACAACAAAATTAAAACCCTAAATCCAAAAATGTAGGAGTTTGCGTCGCATGCCACATGTGTCAAAATGTATATCTTGGGGCCTCCTGTTTGCAGCAAGACCAATATCAAAAATCCGAAAGCTTATTGCGCATCTGCAGCATATATGCAACGGTTCTTTAACAAAATTAAAACCCTAAATCCAAAAATGTAGGAGGAGTTTGCGTCGCAAGGATTTGTGACGGACGGACGGACGAGGCAGACAATATCCCGAACTTTCATTCGAAAGTGCGGGGATAAAAATGCCAGCTCATCAAACTATTTCTATTTTGCTTACTGCAGATTTTCTGGACCGATCTGCGGTTTGTAACCCGATAAATATCGACTACAACCATGACGACTCGACAACTCATGTGCCATGCGTGGAACAGATTATGCACACCCGATTTCCTCGTTTCTTACGATTCACCCTGCTAGTGTCTTGCTTTTGTGGCGTTCTTGTTCACTTTTGTTTGTTGAGGTTGTCTCAATGTGTTACATTTTATTACCGTGTTTTTTTTATTTTTCTTTCGGTATTCGTTTTTCTATGTATTTCAGCCATGCTAAAGAACTTGGGTGGCGCTCGGTTGGAAGGTTCGGAGAGTTCTGAACTAATGGCAAACCCAGAACTGACAATAAAACAGAATGGAACAATGTTCGGAACAGGTTCCATCTGCGCCGAAAAAAGGGTGGTGCAGACAGAATTCAATATGGCGACCAAAAGAATATTTTGAGAAACAATAGACGATTTTAACAGTTTTTGCAGGAAAAATGTGCTGGATTTTTGCAAATGATACAAACGAACAACATATAAACATGGCAGACTAATTTTGTTTCTGAAGTTTGGGCATTGAATTCATACCCAAATCGCTTTTGAATTGGCAAAAGGAGTCTTTTGAGAAATAATTGATGAACTACTGGTGTTGTAATTTTTTTCATAAACTGTCTTCAAAGGTTATTTTATTCAATGTATGACAAAAAATTAATGAGTAAAATTTAAAAAAATATATAAATAGTTCTGACAAAATTATTCTTGTGCTCCTTTCCGTTCGATTGGTCGCTGGAACATGTGCAGAACTGCGCAACCAAGCACATCCTGAATGTTTGGGTAATGTCACTATTGGCCGTCTTGGTTGAAATCGGGATCTCAACTTTCGTTGTGGGTTTAAAATATGGTCCATATTGGAGGCCATCTACCGTGTGGTTCAGAAATGTCGGATACATTTTTCAAAAGGATCATTAGACTAGCAGTTTTCGACATCTTTCAATTATTTTCCATAAGGTCCAATGCGAGACTAATGTTTTCCATAGGACCTGATGTATATGGTCCAAGCTGGTGGCAAACTTTGATAAGATGCGAACCTGCCTTGTGAATGCCTTTTCCACAGGTTCCTGGCAATGCTTTTCGACAGGGACCATCTGAAGACCATTTTGACCACATTGAACTCAAACTGGAATAGTTTATCAGAGGATATCATTGAATGTCTTTTCCAATAGGGCCCAATGTTGAATTATGATCCCAAATGGCAGCCATCTTGGGGGACAGGGGGGAGAACTGTCAGATGTACTTTTAAAAGAGACAACCAAACAACTGTTGTGGCCAAGTTTGATTGCAAATGGCCTAGCGGTTTCAAGAGATCTTTGAATGAAAAATTCATGACTGGCAGACGGATGATGGATGCCAAGTGATAAGAATAATAATAACCAAGTCGGAGCCACTGAACTTGGACTAGTGATTAGAATAATTGTAATCAAGTCACCACCTTTGAACTTGGACAGACGATGGATGCCTAGTGATTTAGAAAAATTATAACCAAGTCAGCGCCATTGAACTTGGACAAACGATGGATTCCAAGTGATTAGAATAATTATAACCAAGTCAGCGCCATTGAACTTGGACAGACAATGGATGCCTAGTGATAAGAATAATTATAATCAAGTCAGCACCATTGAACTTGGACAGACGATGGATGCCTAGTGATAAGAATAATTGTAACCAAGTCAGCGCCATTGAACTTGGACAGACGATGGATGCCTAGTGATTAGAATAATTATAACCAAGTCAGCGCCATTGAACTTGGACAGACGATGGATGCCTAGTGATTAGAATAATTATAACCAAATCAGCGCCATTGAACTTTGACAAACGATGGATGCTTAGTGATTAGAATAATTATACCCAAGTCAGCGCCATTGAACTTGAAAGGACGATGGATGCCAAGTAATTAGATTAATTATAACCAAGTCAGCGCCAATGAACTTGGACGGACGATAAATGCCTAGTGATTAGAATAATTATAACCAAGTCAGCGCCATTGAACTTTGACAGACAATGGATGCCCAGTGATTAGAATAATTATAACCAAGTCAGAGCCATTGAACTTGGACAGACGATGGATGCCTAGTGATAAGAATAATTATAACCAAGTCAGCGCCAATGAGCTTGGACGGACGATGGATGCCTAGTGATTAGAATAATTATAACCAAGTCAGCGCCAATGAACTTGGACGGACGATGGATGCCTAGTGATAAGAATAATTGTAACCAAGTCAGCGCCATTGAACTTGGACGGACGATGGATGCCTAGTGATTAGAATAATTATAACCAAGTCAGCGCCATTGAACTTTGATTGATTGATTAGTTAGAGTTTAACGTCCAATGAGCAATATTTCAGCTATATCAGGACGAGAACAAGTTAATCAATTCAAAACAAATTGTAAGTAAACAGACAATGGATGCCTAGTGATTAGAATAATTATACCCAAGTCAGAGCCATTGAACTTGGACAGACGATGGATGCCTAGTGATTAGAATAATTATAACCAAGTCAGCACCATTCCACTTCAAGATCTAATTGAGAGGTATCCAGAAACATATTTGGAATTGTTTGTGATTTTGTCTACTGTACATTTACTTTTAATCTACACTAAACAAGAGACACTTTGTATACTTCAGTGACAACTCAAAGCATAGAATTCAAAAGAATCTTGGAACTATATCAGATGGCAAACATAATTTTTCTGTTCTTCACGTATTACAGAGTGCAACAGCAAAGCTCAAATTACAAACAAAATATTATGTGTACACAAATTCCTGTTTGCTTTTTGTTGGACTGATCTTCATCATTTGCCTTAATCTTCATTTTTTTTCAAACAGAAATATATTGTGTTATTCCCTCTTCCCTAGCAAAGAGTTATGACCCGCCCATCTCCTCTTCATTAGTGGATCATTACCTTTGGCTGGTGGAGATGGTTTTATACTGTATCTGCAAAAATCAACAATGTGTTGTTTGCGAACGCAAAAAGCAAAAATTTTGTATTTGTTTGTTTTTTTTGTATTATTTTTGTTAATTTCTTTAATTGGTTGTTGTTTGACAAATTAAGTAGGTATATACAAAATTGATAACAGTCTGACAGAAGGGATTACTTTTCAAAAGAATAAAATGTTTTTTCTTCAGTGTTGAATTGTCATCTACATAGACAATGGCATAATCTGCCACTCACTTTTTAATAGCAATGTTACTACTGCCACACAGCATACATGATTACAGACGCCCATCCCTACCGAAAATCGGTGTTGTATCATAGCAAAGAAATAGAAATTCCAAACTCTTTCTCCCATTTGAAAAAATCTTCAATGTTACCGACCCCCTTAAATTTCAGGCAAGTTCCTGTTTTTGGTAGATGATACGATCAGAAACGGCTATAATTACCACAAATGACGCATTAAAATTAACTGCTTATATCAGTTGTAAACTTTTTTGCTATTAAGCTACAGAAAGAACACAAAAGGTTTAGAATCGAGATGTATGGAGGGCTGTGGTGGACATAAATACATGTACAGTTAGCATGACGAGATAAATCTTCACCGGTAGGGAAAGTGTTAAACTGATACAAAGGGCTTCCCAAGAATACATTAAAAGGGATATTTCAAGTGTAAAACAAGTACATTCACGATTTCTGCACATTGAAATAGAAAGTTTTGCCCCTTCAGATACATAATGAAAAGTTGAAGACCGACAGGTGGAGGACACAAGTGATGGCGAAACACTCACTCTGGCTATACCTAGCTGAGCTAATAAAGGGACACACAAAGCTCTGTCAATTGAAGTTATTTATATGATGAGTGTCCACATAACTGTAGACATAGTAAAATAAAGGGCTACGCCAAGCGCAGCATGATACGACCGCAGCACGTCGACCACTGAAATTTCAACAAAAGTAGTTTAAAGTGAATGTGGACACAGTAAAGAGCTTGACACAATAATTAGATGGACACAAAAAGAAGCTAGAAACNCTCACTCTGGCTATACCTAGCTGAGCTAATAAAGGGACACACAAAGCTCTGTCAATTGAAGTTATTTATATGATGAGTGTCCACATAACTGTAGACATAGTAAAAAAATATTCCAAGTCAGTAAACAGGAAGTAGATGTCTAACAGACATGAATTCGATAAGCAGAATATAGAACCCAATACCAAATTAAACTCAAATACAAAATTTTAAGTGGCTGTGATTTGTAGTTGATGAGAAAAGTGTTACGAAAATTTTTACCATAGACAGTACTTGTTGAAAAAATATTCCAAGTCGGTAAACAGGAAGTAGATTTCCGACAGACCTGAATTTGATAAAAGCAATATAGAACCCCATACAGAAGTCACATACAAAATTTCAAATGGCTATAATTTGTAGACGAGAAAAGAGTAAGGAAAGAGTGGGACGGACAACAACGACGACTACTACAACGCAAGACGACTAAAGTGATCCCTATATATATCGCCACACACTACCTGTGCAGGTGACACAATAAAGGGTTAGCATAAATCCTAAAGATGCTATGGAATAACAAAATCCTATAAATATCTCGTTTTGATGTACAATTCGTAAAGATGTGTTAAAATTAAATGTATACAGATAGTTTAATATAGAATTCCTACAATAATTTTTTTTTCTTTGGCTGTGAAAGGGGGCATACACCCCCTCCCCAGTGGCGGATTTAGGGGGGGCCCGATGGGCCCGGGCCTCCCCCCTTAGGTCAGAAAATATTTAAAATTCCTAGGGTTTTTTAAAAAAATTGGGTTCCGGGCCCCCCCTTTTGAAAAAAATATTGGTCGGGCCCCCCCTTAGCAGAAAGTCTGGATCCGCCACTGCTCCCCCTGTAGTTTGACTTTGTATTCCCATTAAGGGACCCATCTACTGGTAGCAATATAGATGGGGTGCAAACCTGCCAGACACACTTTTACATGTATATGAAGACCAGCCAGGGACTATTGTGCCCAAGTTTGGTTCAAATTGGTCATTATAATTTCCGAGAAGACCTTTTAAAGTGATTCAAGGTGCAAACCTGCTGGTGGCAATTGTCAATGCGGTGTACATTGCCAGGCATATTTTTCAAACAGGAACCAATGAATTGCGACCAAGTTTCAAATTGGCCGAGTACTTTCTAGAAGATCTTCTAATGATTTTCCATAGGGTCCAAAATTGAATTAAATTCCTAGTGGAGGCCATCTTCAATGAGGTGAGGACTTGACATATTTTTTAAAGGAACACACCATCCAAGGACTATTTTGACCAAATTTGATTCCAAAGTGCCCAGTAGTTTCATGTAGGAGATCTTTTCCCATGGGTAAGATCCCAATATCGGATGAGAATCGTGATCCATGTTTGGCTACAAATGGCTTTGTGGCATCAGAAGATTTTAAATGTTTTCCCCAAGGATGCAAGGTTAAACCATGGTTCGTGCAGGGGCAATGTAGGGCATGATCAGAACTTGCTGGACACATTTCTCAAAGGGGGCTACCCATGGACTTAAGTGACCATGTTTGGTTCCAACTGGCCAAATACTTAAAGAACTGATCTTTTGAAATGTTTCACCACAGTATTCAATGATAAACTAAGTTCTCTGGTGTCGGACATCTTGAATGTGGTACAGACTTGCCACACATTCTGAGAGGGAACAACCAAAAGACTACTATGACCAAGTTTGGTTCCTATCATCAAATAGCAGCCAGTTATACCCCGCTCATTGTACCATGAATTAATATTGCAAGTGCAAATTTTAGTGTGTGTGTGGGCAAAATGCAGGTGTGACATATCTAAAGTGCGAGACAATATTGATAAATCCTCAAGAAATAACTTTCCACAATGATTTCCATAAAAGTATTCTGCCAAATCTAACAAAAATATTACTCATGTACATTTTCATTTGATTAAAATTCAAACAGCTGTTTAGGACATGTGCCGAAAGATACCTCCCCTTTTTTCCAAAGAAAATATTCAAAGCGAATTATCACCCCTTCAAAATTTCAAGCAGCAACCATATTACTTCATGCAAATGTTCAGGTGGTAGACAACAACTTAATTATAATCCAAACAGCCGTTAAGGAGGACATAATATGCTGACAAAATTCATTTTCCCTTTTTTTCCCCAGAAAATATGTTCAGCCATTTAGGACATAGGCTGGCAAGGTACATTGACTGAAAGGGTAATCCCTATCACTAGCAACCTTTTTGGACCTTCTGGTCACCTTTGCAGCCATCTTTGATGTGAATAAAACATGCCATACAATTTTGTGAAAATGTTTGGTTCCGATTGGCCCAGTGGTTTTAAAAGAGAAGATCTTTGAATGAATTTTTTCAGGATGACTGATGCAAAGTAATTGCATAAACTCATCCTTGTTGTAGATTTACAAACTTTGATGAAGAATACTCACAAACTATAATGAATTAAATCTTCTGAAATTAATCACGGGATTTCAGACAACAAAATCTATGAATACATTTCAGATAGGGTCCTATGTTTAACTTTGTCCCACGCTGGCGGTCATCTTGGACAAAGAACAAAAATAGTAATGGTGCATTACATGATACCCCACCACGTTTCACAAAATTTCTAAGTTAAACAGTCAGGGGCACAACCAAAATCAGTTATTTTTTAAATAACTTATTCTACTTAGTGTCCAAATTATCTCCCTTGACAAAATATGATCTCCCTTTAGGACAAAATTAGAAAATGGCTGAATTAGGTTAGATTTCATATTTTTTGTTTCAAATCTTTAAAATGGTTCTGAAGATCCAATTTCAGACACAAGGCCACCTGTTATATACTATTTTGAAGAAAATATCAGTACCAAAAGGTCAGGGTAATTATTTCCTGTTCTCGAGGAAGTAATGACTTTTTTATTGATATTTAATGTCTCTAGGGTGCCCTACTTCAAAAGCTTTGCGCAATAGGTTCCTGGTTATGCACAAAGGAGTTCTAACCTTCCAAGGAAAGAGGAATAATTACTTTATCATAAAAAAATACATGCTGTGTAAAAAAATTACAAAGCAAAATACAACATTTTGAAATATAAACTAGAGGTACTGTGGTCCACTGGGCCACAAATGAATACCCCCGCATGCCCAATATAATAAGAAGTTTAAATAAAAGGCTGATCTTTAAAGTCAACTGCCGTCTTTTAATGTTATTCAAAAAACTTAATTTAGGCTAAGTATCAACATACCAATGTATCGGTAAACAGGAAGTAGTAGCGCAACAAACCTGAAAATATCTGACACTGTACAACTCATCATTTGGAAGCCTAATGCTAAATATCAAATCATTCCCACCTGTAGAAGCTGAGAAAACTTTGACAGTAAAAGTGTTACGGACGAAATTTAGAAGGACGATGGACACCAAAAGATGGCAAAAGCTTTCCCTGGCTAAAACCAAGAGAGCTAATAAATCAAACCCCCTCTTAAAACAACATTTAAATGATAAAGATTCTACCATCAATTTTGTAAAAACACCTATTCTCAAAAGAGTGGGCCAGGAACCAGAAATGAAATCATCAGTTAACATTTGTGCCAAGGAACATCATATTAACATAGAAAATAAACAACTACAGCTGTTGCTAAATGGCTCCCAGTTATACCCCCCCTCTCATTGAACCTTGAATCAATATGGCAAATGCAAATTTTAGTGCTTGTGGACAAAATAAAAGTATGGACACAATATGATATATCTCCCCCTTTTTGTAAAAAAAATATTCAGGAGAATTATCTCCCCTTCAAAATTTTGGAAAGCAACCATATCATTTCATGCACACCTTAAGGTGGTAAACTATATCTGTGTCGCATTTCATCTGAATCGAAGCACCAAGGGAACATGCTGTGACCAGGTTCATCCCTTTTTTTCCAGAAAATATTCAAAGGTGAATTATCTCCCCTTCTCAATTCCAACAAGAGGCTCTCAAGAGCCTGTATCGCTCACCTGGACCATGGCTGACATAGATAAAAGGCATTTCCAATAGGAAAAACAAAACATAAAATTTAGCAGAATACTTTTTTTCTAAAATTACAGTATTCTTGTTTGGTTTCCATGGCAACTGAAAGATCCACCATCCATTGCAACCAATAACAGAACAACATTAAAAAAAAATTTGGGCAGGGGTTCCCCTTATAATCAAGGTAATACATAATGCTGAAATTGAAACATTAAGACCACAATTCAAATAAAATTTCAAAAATTTGGGCACAGGTTCCCCTTAAAATCAAAAGGGCCAATGTAAAAACTATGTTCCAGATGGTGGCAATCTTGGATGAGGTATGGACCTGCCAGATACATTTTTTGGATGGGATCTCCTAAGGACCATTGTGGCTTAGTTTGGTTCTAAATGGCCCAGTAGTTTCTGAGAAGATCTTTGAATGTATATTATAGGGTCCAATGTTAAAACTATGTTCCCGCTGGCAGCCATCTTGGATGAGGTACAGGCCTTCTAAGGGCCATTGTGACTATGTTTGGTCATTATTGGACTTGTAGTTTCTGAGAAGAAGATCTTTGAATGTCTTTTCCATAGGGTCCAATGTTAAAACTTTGCTCCCACTGGCGGCCATCTTGGATGAGGTACGGACCCGCTAGATACCTTTTTGGGAAGGACCATCTAAGGACCATTGTGACTAAGTTTGCTTATAATTGGACTGGTAGTTCTGAGAAGAAGATCTTTGAATGTCTTTCCCATAGGGTCGAATGTTAAAACTATGTTATCCGGTGGCGGCCATCTTGCATTAGGTACGGACTTGCCGGATACCTTTTTTGGAAGGGACCATTGTTACTACCTTTGGTTATAATTGGACTGGTAGTTTCTGAGAAGAAGATCTTTGAATGTAATTTCCATAGGGTCCAATTTTAAAACTATGTTCCCCGCTGGCGGCCATCTTGGATTAGGTATGGACCTGTCAGATATCTTTTTTGGAAATGACCATCTAAGGACCATTGTGTCTTAGTTTGGTTATTATTGGACTGGTAGTTTCTGAGAAGGAAATCTTTATATGCTTTTCCATATGGTCCAATGTTACACTATGTTCCCTGCTGGCGGCCATCTTGGATGAGGTACGGACCTGCTAGATACCTTTTTTAGAAGAGACCATCTAAGGACCATTGTGTCTAAATTTGGTTATAACTGGACTGGTAGTTTCAGAGAAGAAGATCTTTGAATGTCTTTCCCATAGGGTCCAATGTTAAAACTATGTTCCCTGGCAGTGGCCATCTTGGATTTGGTACGGACTTGCCGGATACCTTTTTTGGAAGGGACCATCTAAGGACCATTGTGAGTACGTTTGGTTATAATTGGACTGGTAGTTTCTGAGAAGATCTTTGAATGTAATTTCCATAGGTCCAATGTTAAAACTATGTTCCCCGCTTGCAGCCACCTTGGATTAGGTACAGACCTGTCGGATACCTTTTTTTGAAGAGACCATCTAAGGACCATTGTGTCTAAGTTTGGTTATAATGGGACTGGTAGTTTCTGAGAAGATGATCTCTTTCCCATTGGGTCCAATGTTAAAACTATGTTCCCCGCTGGCGGCCATCTTGGATTAGGTACGGACATGCCGAATACAATTTTTAAAGGGGACCACCCAAGGACTATTGTGACCAAGTTTGGTCCCAATTGTCCAAGTGGTTTCAGAGGAGAAGATCTTTGAATGAAAAGTTTACGACGGACAGACGGACGACGGACGCCAAGTGATGGCAAAAGCTCACCCTGGCATAGTCAGGTAAGCTAAACAGCAACCATATTGCTTCATGCACATCTTCAGGTGGTGGTGTACTACAACTTTGTAATATTTGATCAAAATACAAGCACATGTCCGAGAGCAAATGTGCTGAAAAGATTTCTCCCCCCCTTTTTTTCAGAAAATATTCAAAGATGAACTATCTCCTTCAAAATTTTGTAATGCAACTATATTCCTTCGTTCACATCTTCAGATGGTGAACTACAAAATTGTGTTAACACTTCATCAAAATCTGAGCACCTGATTAAGAACACAAAGGTTCCTCCCCCTTTCCCAAAAATAGTAATGGTGCATTACATGATGCCCCGCCACTTTTCAAAAAATTTCAGTTTTAAGAGGCATAACTCCAGATCCCTGTGTACTTCTGAACCAAAAATTATACTTGGCCTGTGTTTTATAGTAAACAACTTTCATACCAAATTAGAAGACAGTATGTTATTTAAATCACAAGTTATCAGTCGGAAACCCTAAAATTTGCAAAATTTCAAAGTTTCCACATGTTCAAGAGGCATAACTCAAGAACCCCTTGGACCTCTGAACCCGAAATCCAACTTTGCCTGAGCTTTGTGGTAAACAAATTACATACCAAGTTTGAAGACAATATATTATTTCATTCACAAATTATCAGTCGGAAACCCTAAAATTCCTAAATTTTCAAAGCTTAAAGGGGGCATAACTCCAGAACCACTTGGACCTCTACCCTAAAATCGATCCTGCCCTAGATTTTGTGGTAAACAAGTTACATACAAAGTTTGAAGACCTCATGTCATTTGGTTCACAAGTTATAGGTCGGAAACCTTCAAGGGAAGGACAGACGGACACATGACTGACGGTATCACATAATACGTGTGGCAGGGTATAAAAAGTATTAAAGAGAGCCAATTTCTTAGAGGCTGACAGTGGCTTAAGATGCAAATTGTAACTAGATCTGTTGCGGAATGGCAGCCAGTTATAGTCCCTATTCATTAAATCCCGAATCAATATCGCCAGTGATGGCCCTACTAATTGAACCTGAATCAGTATGGCAAGTGCAAATTTAAGCATGTATGGACACAATGATATACCTTTCCCTTACTCATAAATATTCAAAATTGAATCTTCACCCTTCCAAAATTTCGAGCATTAAAACATATTACCCCATGCACATCTTCAGGTGTTATACTACAACTGTGTAACATTTCATCAAAATCATTGCAGCTGTTCAAGAGGACATGCGCTAAAAAGGTTCCCTTTTTGCAAAAAATTTTGAGGTTGAATGACCTCCCCTTCAAATTTCAAGCAAGAACCTATTACTTCCTGCACATCTTCAGGTGGAATAATACAACTGAGTAACATTTTATCAAAATCAAAGCATCCATTTAAGGAGAACATGAGCTGTCAAGGTCCCTACCCTTTCTAGAAAGTTTACTACAACTATGTAATTTTTATGAAAATCTAAGCAGTGTTTTTATAGAGCATGTGCTGATAAGGTATCTAGAATATATTCAAAGACTTATCATCTCCCCCTCAAAATAATCGACAACAACCTTATAATTCATGTACATCTTCAGGTGGAATACTACAACTGTGTAGCATTTCATCAAAATCAAGGCAGCTATTTGGGACATGCACTGACAAGGTGATTGGACGGACAGACAGACGGACAGCAACTCTGTAAGGGTATAATAATAAACTGTGGATACAGGATATGTCTCCTCTACCCCATGCATAGCTTGAATCTGTACATTTATCTACAGCAGCTATTAAGATGAAATTTTAAGTCTTAACACTGTTTACAACTTGCTTGCAAAAGACTTGATGCATTCATTTATTGAAGACTGAGGGACCAGGGCCACCATTTGGATGTAAATCAGTATATGCACTCCTCAAAACACATCTGCATGTCAAATATCAAGTAGCTAGAACTACTGGTCAAGGCTGTACTGAATGACTGCCAAGAAAAATTAATGTGATCGCTCATAAATGACTAAATCTTGGCATCGAATTCATGAAATTTGTATGTACCTTTCAAGGCGCAACTATATGAAAATATTGAGTGATTGGGACTAATGGTACAGGCTGTACTAACAGCTTATTAAAATTTGATGAAATCCTTTATGCAAGACTAAGGACAAGGGCTACTATCTTGGCATGGAATCAGTGTTTACTCCTAAGACCAAACTGCATGTCAAATATTAAGTGAAAAGGACTACTGAAATAGCTGACTGTACTGAGTGCTCCTTAAAAATTTAACGTGATCATTTATGCATGAATAAGGGGCCATGGCCACCATCTTGGCGTAAAATTGGTATGCACTCCTAAAAATACAACAAAAAGATACCCCTTGCACCCATAATTTCTATTTTTCCAGAATGTGTTTGCAAGTTGAATTATCTCCCCTTTCAAATTAAAACCACATTGCTTAATGCACTTCTTCAAGTTATACAACTGTTAACATTTCCTCATTGTGCAATGAGCTATTAAGGACCACATGCATGAAGAGGTACCCCAATTTTGATCATTTACCTCCACATTCTTATCACAATTTTTCAAAATCAGCACCAAAATTTTAAAATTATTCAATCAACACTATACTCCACTGGGGAAAAACGACATGAGATGAACTTTAAGCAAATAAAGAATGAAAGGTCACCACCTGACAATTTTTCAAACCGTAAGCAGCATTATTTTAAGCAATGCCATATTTGCCAAATATTGTGATTACAATAAAACAGAAGAAGTTGAATGCCTAAATGCAATTAGATTTCATTATTTTTGAAATTTTTTTGATGAAATGATGTGGATAAAGATATATTGTTGATAAATGGAAGGGGAGATAATTCATCAACTTATAATTTTTCCTTGTTTTTGCTAACCACTTTTGGCCACTTAGCCCCTCAGTCAAAAAGTTCCAAAAGAACATAAATTTGAAAATGAGGCTTTTACACCACTGCAAAAAATTTGGGGTCGTATTATTAATGGCACCGTTGTCTGTAGACACTTTTGTTTTTGTAAATATTTAGTTCCAGATAATCATTATGAAATTTTAATACAATGTTAGGAAGTCTTTGATTAGTTTTTGATTTTTACAGCCCCTTCAAATTTTCTTTAATTGATCACAATACTTCATGCTTATCTCAGGTGATATACTACAACCCAGTAGCATTTCATCAAAATCCCCGACAAGCCACCCCCCTGTATTTCCAGAAATTATCTCCCCTTCAAAATTTCAAGTAGCATTCACTAATTTCATAGATATGGGTTTATAATGAAAATGCTTAGCCTAATCACTTGACTATGGTACTTGTAATCATTTATTAGTTCAGGGCCTAATCTATAGCGCATTTAGGGGCTGAAAATCGGCCCCATTCCCAATGAGCAAATAACATGATTTTTCATTATTTCAGGAAATAAAATTCCCAATTTTGTTTATGTCAAACAATGTTATTAAAATAGTTCAATTTCAGGTTTTATTTACATAAAATAGACTGGCACCTATCAGTAAACCAGTCACTTTGTACCATGGTAATGAAAAGCTCAAGAGGAATGTACAAGGCATGCTTTGGTTCCTATATTTCCAGTTTGTTTTTCCCCAACTTTCATAAAGTACTGGGTATCAGACTGTTTATTCATCGAGGTCGTAGCATTACACAATTTGAAGTAGAAGTTGCAAAATCAGCACCCAATGGATTCAAAACTTATGAAGGCACAGAAATTTACTGTAGGCAATAAAAGTCATTTTAGTAATTTTTACTAATAACTGAGTGAAACGGACTGTTTGTTTCACTTACAACGTACTTCAGTCTTCATTGTGTGAGGCTTTATATTTCAACTTCAAATGGAAAATTGATAAAAGTTTTTATGCCACTAATCAGTGTTTCATTTTTTTTATTAACCTGCACTGTCAGTAAAACCCATCTGTGTGAACATGGTGAAGGGACAGCCCCAGCTAGTTGACATCTCAAAAAATTATAAGAACTTCCAGAGAAGTTCTAGATCTGTATATCAAATTTAGTTAAAGTTTTGCACTTTAAGTAATCTCCTTATTCATACATGATGACTTTGAACAAGCTTTGCAGTAAAAAAAGAGAGTGAAAAGAAAGCATACATTATACATCATGTACATATCAACTGTTGAACTAACTACTTTTTTCCCAATTTTGAACTAATCGTGCGAATTTTCCAAAATTAAAAGGCACAGGGCCCTGGGTACAAAAGGTGGGATGAACTCCTGTAGTTTCTGTTCTAGTAATTTGTAGAAGGCATGTGCACTATAAACGAAATTAAATAGGCCTTGTTTTGCTATCATGGCTATTGTAACATTTTTTCTATTGGTATATTTTATATGATTTTGTCACATGTACATTAACCCCTTTCATCATGTACATTGCAATTCCACATAAAGATGCTGATTATGAAATGCAATCGCCTAATCAGTATAAAGAAGGTTGTATTGTCAGACTGTTATCAACTACATATACCATGCTCTTGTGTTTTTTCTTTCCTTCTCTTTCTTAAAGCTTCAAGCTTCAGTCCTGCTGCCTTGCAATTTCTTCTGCAATGACACTTTGTTAAAAGAACATGTCATGATGAACAATTCATGAGAACCAAGTATAAAAATATAAAATTTTATTTTCAACCTTTTCATTTTTTTATGTTTAACAATAATGCATGACAATATTATAAAATAAAACAATATTTAGTCAGTACAAAGGCAGCACTATATGATTCAACATACTACAGTATTTTCAAATACAACCCCCCCTCCTTCGCATGCAATAAATTAATTTAAATACAAAAATTTGGTAGTTTTTACTTAAACATTTAATTTAGATTTATTTGTATTTAGTAAAACGTATACTTATTTCAAATTTGAAATTTAAACCTCATAAATAAAACCCAATTAAATTTCCTTAGCTTATTTCAGCACTAATTTTCCAAATAATCCTTTTGAATAAAACCTTTTGTCTTAATTCAACATTAATTTTCCAAATTAAAATAAGAAAAATTATTTTAAAAACATGGTAAATAAAATTCCCCATTTTTCCCCTGAAATCATCCCAACACATTATACCACCTCTTTGATACTACCCTTTCTATACTACCCATTCTCGTTTTCGATACTACCCGTTCTCAAACTCTAGGAACATTTCTCCCATTCTTTAGATTCTGTTGGCTCCAAACATTTCAGCAACATGGATCATAACTGAATAGTAAAAATTTAACCTTAAGTGTTGTATTCAATTTAATATGCATTAAAAGAGATAAGCTTCAATATCACTTCCTTTCATCATGTTTATTTAAATTTTTACTTTCAAGGCTTTGTTGCATAATTCAATATCATTTTACATTCTACATTTTTATGAAAATGATTTCTTTCAAGAAATTTCATAGTTGTGGTGAATTTCATGGTCCGAAGCTTATCTCCTTTAAATGCATTTTGTTACTTTATAAAGTCAAATAACATTATTCTATCACATGATGAAAATGAACATGGATTGTAGAAATGCTGTGAAATAAAAATATTGTTAAAACTGTAAAAAGTAACATGTTTTTTTTTTCTTTCAAACTTATTTACAAATATTTACATGTTTGAACACAGTATAAAAGTGAGAATGTCAAATATCCCACATTTTTTCATTTCTAAGTTACTGAAGTCTGAAAAGCAACTTTACATCAAAAAGAGATGAACAGTTACAAATATGTACATGTAAGTAAAACAATGAACTGAATTTGTTGGTCCTACTTTTAATGGAAATACAAATTTATCACAAATATGATCAACCCCAGTCTATTGCTTTGGTACAATAATTATATGAAACTCTACATTTACATTTGTACATCATCCAAAAGAAAGATTTCAAGATTTACAAAATGCAGCCTAGCATGTGTGTGTGTTGACTGTTGTTCTGCCTGCTGACTAGATTGTTCAAAATCACTAATAATTTCGACATATTTTTCACTCTTTCAAAAATAAAACTTTTTCTTAATCTAAAGATTTCCTGAAATTTACCTCAACATTCTTGAAAGCCCTAAGAAGTCCGACTACTATAAATCGAACAATTTGACTTTTTTAATGACCTACATGTATCTATCTATCAAATTACTCATCTGTTCATCTCTTTTTAAAATCAAAAGTTGACAACATATAAGGGACCTTACCAAATATGGTAAAGTGATGATTTAAGACTTTGATCTGTTCCAAGTCTGTTACCATGGCAACATCAACCTGTCAATAGAACTGTAATATTCATTAGTATACGGTTGTATTTTTACATTACATTGCACTATAAATACAATTTCAGGTTTTGGGCATCTACATTTTGCTAAGCTTTCAAAATCTCTTTTCTATAGCATGTAATAGGAACATAAATGTTTGTGTATTGAAATTATTTTTCCTATCTTTTTAGTCTTTATCATGTTTTTAAATTACATTCAAGAAATTGATCAAAACCTGAAATTGTTTACAATAATCTAACTAACATGCTAAATGTTGTGTTTTACCCCAATGACTAGGATTTCCATAATTACATTCATGACATTACGTACATAAACATGGTATTGCCATTTTCTAAAACAGTAAAATCTGTTTCTGTTTTTTTTGTTTTTGTTTTTTTTTAAATCATAAACATGATAAACATTTCGAAAAATCTTACATATTTACACATGTACACCTCAATCCATTTCTCAATCAACCCTTTTGTACATTGTTGTACATTCTTTACAACCAGTTTACCCATTTCCTAGGCGTTGACTCTGGAGCACTTGCTACTATGCCGTGTTGTGGCAGTTTTACTTAATCCTTGCACATTGCTACATAACTGCTTCAACTGCTGCTTTGTTTGGCATTTTTCGAACACGAGGAACAAAATTCCAATGACACATTTTCGTTTTCAACATGAAGACAAATACCAGCAGTTTTCTGTTTTTTGGCAACTTTTGCTTGTCTCTGATAGTCATGATCATGGTCAGCACTTCGTTTACGATGCATGAAAGAGCTTGACAGTTTAACATTAGCTTTTGGAATGTTTTTGAGTAAATTTGACAATGTACTTTGATTTGCGAGAACACTCTTAAGGTAATCAACCTCTTCTTGAAGCGAGTTTTTGTGGTGATCTAACTTTCCCATTTGGTCCTTCAAAGTGGCATTTTCGGACTTCAATGAATCAACCTCATCTTCTAGACTTTTGATAAATGCCTTTTTCTTTTCACGGTTAATTTTAGCTTGACGTGCGTTTTTCTTATTTTTTTCATCAATAGCTTCAATTATGTCTTTTTCCATTTGGATTTTCGATACACTTTGAGGGGCTGTAATTACCTTAATGACTTTCACTGGTGGTAAGGAAGCGACACTGCCAACAGTGTCAGATTTAGATCGAATTTCACATTTGGTACGGGGCGCAGTCACTGTTTGAACTTCAGTGTCATATGTCTGAGAATCATTTGAAATTTGATGTTGATACTGATGACCAGCATTTGGCGACATTACTGGTGAAACTGACAAAATGCTTGAAACATCATCAGCATTGTTGTCATTGTTAGCTTCACCAGTTAAATAATTTGCAAGTTCCATGTCAAACAAATCCATATTTTCAAACCCAGGAGGGGAGAATGCCTTAAATGAGGCATCATCGTCAAACTCAGATACAGAAGAGTGATGTGGGCTACTCATTATACTAACCCCACTATCTGATTCGTGACTTGGCGATTTCTTCAGAACTTCATCTTTCATGGATCCACCAACTTGACCAAAGTTGATATCTACGCTGACAACTCCAGTGTCCATTAGATCATCTAATAAACAAGGAGAAGATATTAAACTTTCCATTTTCAATACAACTTCAGACAAATATGAAAAATCTTAAGCCTGTGAATGTACTTCGACTTTGTAAAATAAAGTTTTGAAAATTAAATTACTTTTAAAATTCCTCAGTACATAAGATAACTTACAGGCTGTTAACTTCTTCACAGCAAAATGAATTATTCCGTTTAGAACAGTAGAATACAATTTATCACAATGTTCAAAGATAGGTTGTGTTGTGAAGTATTTAGCTATAAACAAACACAGGACTTTTATATACGCATTACCCACGATTCGTACGTTCCAAGTACGTTTGTCGATTGTCAGCAAAAAATTACAGGTTTCTATTGGACAAATGCAAAAATCGATTAGCTTTACCGTTGCTTGATTGGGTGATAATTAAGGTAAATGACGTTTACATGTGTGAAGTGTTCGTCCCCAGCAAACGTTTTCTGTTTTGCTATCATCAAAACGTTTTATGTGAAGAAAACTATACTTTTCATTCAAGCGTCTAATACACAAAGATAAAAAATATTTTCTTTGAAAAGTAATTAATAAAGAATTTAAACAAAATGTCGCCTTTTCTCAGCATTTTTCATTTATATTCAATTAAATTATTGACAAAATTTATACTTCATGCCAAATATTTTTTTCTAACCCTCAACCGGAAGTTTAAATGTGAAAGTAGACAAAATGGCAACTTCCAGTGCAGACGAACCTGAACTCCCTGCTACAAATGATGCTGAAAATATACTGGAAAAATTAAGTGACAAGTGGGACCCATGCACTTGCAAGGATTGGGAAGATGAAAAACCAACCCAGCAATGTTTTCTTCGAATTAAAAGGTTTCAAGTCAATGAAAAAAAAAAAAAACAAAACAAAAAACAACCAACCACAAACCACAGGGCCTTGTTACTAATTAGAAAATTTTACTATCCATGAATATACATGGACATGGATAGTAAAATTTTCTAATTAGTAACAAGGCCCTGTGCACAAACTCAAAACCGTCAAAAGACACTGTTTAGTCCCCAAATTTCAAATAGATTGGTCTAATGTCACCAGTTTAGGGGGACGGTTAGGTTTAGCTGCGGAACCGTAGCTCTTATGGTGCTTGTGCTAATTTTCTGATAGTTGCGGCAAGGACGTATATTTAGAAGGATAAGCATCTCGTGATAATCTGGAAATATATCGAGAGGCGTGAGATTTTGTCACTTTGGGACCCTCTCTTTTCAGCCTTATAACAACGGAAATACAATAATGATTGTCACAAAAAATTGTTCTGCGAGTACAGTAGATGTTAATCTTCAGGAAAATATTAAATTTATGAAATTCTGTGCATTACTTTTAAAGCCTTTAGTTCAAAATTGTGGTGCATTTTTACCGATGAAAACAGGAAGTGGAAAAAAATCAACGAAAATGTTTTGATTACAAATTTCAATCATGTGTATTAAAGAAACTACTAGCTGTAATGTAACAAAATTTACTCTACGGATGTAAAAATCATTCAGCTTTCAAAAAAGTATAATTTTATTAATATCCATAAGAAACTTTTTTAGTAGATAGCTCAAAAGTGAATGCATACCAAACGCTTCGCTATAAATATTAAATTGCAACATGGATTGTGTACAAGTTTCCTATCCTTCTAAATATACGTCCTTGGTTGCGGGTCCGCCAAATCAGAAAAAAATAAAAGGACCTATAGAGCTACGGTTCCGCAGCTAGGTTAGGTTGAGCTTAAACTCTTGACTAATAGCTTGGGGCAGTGGCCTGAACTTAGTATGAGTGTCAAGCTTAAACCCGTTATTGGAATAGGCTACACTGATACATTTGTGGTGTTTAATGTTTTCCCTCAGGCCATTTCAATACCATTTTGGTTATTGCCTGAGTTTGTGGAAACATCTGTTGTGCAAAAGAAATTCAGAGGTGACTTGTCCATAGGAGTCGGAAATTTTATCAATATATCAATACAAGTTCAAATATGGAGCCCCAAATAATGAAGTTTCACTTTTTCGTGAAACTTCATTGTTTGGGCTCTTTATTTGAACTTGTATTGATATATTGATAAAATTTCCAACTCCTGTGACTTGTCCATCAGAACAAGTTAATAATTTGGGGAAACTAGGAAACCGTGCAGAATTTTAAGTAAGCAAGTACTGTACAGCCAGAGACTTACCATAATAAATCACTGTGGTAGACATATCACTCAAATTTTTTAAATGAATATATCTTTTTTCCTGATTGATCAATCCACATAATTTCTTTTGCAAGTGGTAGAATGCATCACCCTAAATGCAAAAGAAAGCAACTTGATAGATCAAACAGGAAATAAAATATACACATTTCACTAAGCAGAGTCATACCTCTATCACAGTAAGTCTCTGGCTGTACTGTAAGTAAATTTTATTTGGAGTCGGTACAAATATACATATAACAAATCAACATGAGCTCTGTGGAGCTCTTAAACCGACTATAACATATACACACAAAGCAAGAGATAAAATTATACAAACATGCACATAAATATAAGCACAACAGCAACATAACTAAATGTTACATACACATGCAGCAGGAAATAAAAATATACAGACATGTGCAAGAATAAAAATCACAGCAGCAGCATAACTGAAAATGTATATATACGGTAAGCAGCACTAAACAAATAACAGGCTAGTTTAAACAATAAAATATATATCATACAGGCAGCAGAGCAAACAAAAAGAAACAGGAATCCATCAGGCATGAGGCATATTTCTGTGAAATTTACAGGAGCTGCAAAAACATTTTTGGCCCCAACACCAGCTATTAATATAGTTTTTGAACTGCCCAAATGAGGACATCTGTCTGGCCTCATTTGGAAGTAAATTCCATAAATTAGCTGCCTCATACCTGAAGGATTACATGTACCTGAAATTATAAGTATTATTTTTAATTTCAATTAAATTATGTAAAAAACAAGGGCTAATTTTGTTAATTATTACAAAGGATTCTAAAGCAATTGTACGCATCCTTCTAGTTTTAAGAGACGGAGGTTTAGATTTTTCCAAAAGAGAATCATAAGAGGAGTCAAAATCTTCATAAATGAAACAGAGCGCACATTCCTGAATTTTTTCAATTTTAGATGAATTTTGTTCGCTACAAAAGTGCCAGGTCAAAGGGCAGTAACTAGAATTTGACATTATAAAAGAGTTTCCTACAGGGATACGGAAATTTTCCCATCCATTTCGGTCATTTTTGGCGGGGGAAAAAAATATGACTGAAAATTTTGACATTGTCTTTAACCCCCCTTCTTTTTCAATGATGGCGATTTAAAATAGGTATTCAAAGCAAACCGTTGATTTTGGCCTTATATTTTGATGACTTAGGTTAAGAAAGTACTTCATCATGTTCATACAGTTGCATTTTCACCCATTTGCAATATCTAAAGAGAGTCTCCTGGACCCTATTCAATTAGCTTTGTTCTTAGCTGATTATGGCTTCATTTTAGTACTATTAGTTATTTGCTTCTCTTTCAGCATTTATACATAATGTTATATATCTTTCAGTTTTTGGTCTTCAAAATGTTTCAATTTGATCTGCACTGAAGAAACATAACTGTCAAAATGTCCATTTGAAGAAATAAAATTACAGTCACTTCTGTCTTTAATTATTTTTATACTGTTCATGTTTATTGTGCTTTCAGAGACATCATGGCCATTTATAATGAACCTCCTCCATGTATATGTATAGTACCAGATAAAGAAGATATGACCAAGGTAGGTATTTCAGACACAGACTTGAAATTAATCTTTTCATGTTATGCATTCAAATCTGAATAGGTCAATTTGAGCTAGGTCTGCTACCTAAGCATGTTTTTTTTTTTCAAATGCACAGTAAAGGGCACCTGTACATGTCTGTAAAGGGTGCAGTCTTGGATCCTTTCGATTGGATTTCCTATGTAAATACAGCGGAACTTTGATGGCTTGGATACCCAAGAGACCAAGTGCTGAAAACAGTTCAAGCTAGATGGATGTTTGAGCTATTGAGGTAGAACTATGTTTAAACTTGAACATAGGGACCAGAAATTGGGTTGAACACATCCATGGTATTCGACCTATTGCAGTTTGAGCTATCAAAGTTCTACAGTAGCTGTACCCTCTTTAAAACAGGCACTTTACAACGCAAAGCTCAATTCGTACTATTTGTTACATACAAACAAAGCCATTACGACAATTACATTAAGATGCATATTGATGACTTTAGGTTCACTGCCAAACTACATTGTATCAACCTCTATGTAAAGGCCCTATATGGCAATATCTTTTCTTTCCTTGGATGCCCTTTTTATACGACCACAAAAATTTTTTGGGTTGTATATTGGTATGGTGCTGTCGTCGTCGTCGTCGTCTGTAGACACTTTAGTGTTTGGTCAATAACTTTAGTTCCAGTACATCAATCCTTATGAAATTTTAACATAATGTTCTTTGGTACAAAAGGGGCCAAAAAGGGTTAAATTGGGTGTTTTCACATGTTTGTCTGTAGAATCTTTATTATTAATCGGATTTTGATGGGGTTTCTTTCAGTGTGCTCCTGAGGAAATTTCCAATCTGGATTATGCCAACGGATTTCATGTAGCATGTACTGCTCATGAGATAAATGGGGCCCAACAGGGGCAAATCTCCAAAAAAAATAAATTTTTTATTTTAAATCCGATTTTGATGCAGTTTTTTTAATGGATTCCTT
>MJUU01012654.1:89166-110019 GCA_002080025.1 Modiolus philippinarum | reverse complement strand
GGATGGGTGTTATTTGTTTCATAATTATCTGGATTCACAAATAAATAAAAAAAAATCATATTTTGCATCTATGGCAAAATAAAAAAATACATTAGCTTCTCAGGCTCCTGCCTCATCTCTTTTCTGGGAACTAATTTTAATTTTTATTCAAGTTTCAAATAAAAAAAATTGAAAATCACCTGCCTCATCACTTTTTGGGCATTTCAGTAATGTAAAAAGATGCCTCATCATGATTTTGAACCAATAAAAAAAAAATCTTCTCCCTCCCTGCCTCATCATTTTTTCAGAAAAATGGCCTGAGAATCTAATCATTATTTTTGTATGGCCTATAATAGGTGGTTCTGACAATTTTCAAGTGCCTTCCCCCTTCCCATGTATGTTTTACTCTATTAGAAATAGTATTAAGCAAAAACAATGAGCCCATGTTAAGGTAGACCGGTAGTCTTCCGCCATTTTGAATTCGTTATTTATGTTGTTGTGGTATTATCTGCTTTTTAAATATGCAAACATTTTTATTTGTTATAAATCAATCAATATTATATTCATAATATAATATGCAAAGGACCTACATGGAGTTGATTTTACATATCTTTATCTAATAAGACGGGGCATGGTAACTTGATAATTAAATAAGTTGGAACAAGATATTTGAAAAAGGGAGATAATCTGATAAGATATCACTATGAAAATTCACATTTTATAAATTTTATGGAAAACAAAGTCGGTGACCCCCATTTTTCTTTATATTTTTTGAAAGTATGTTCAAAGGGCTAACACATGAATAAAGTAGAAAAAAATCTATGGAATAGTTTTAAAGAAATCAACAATATACCTGTTTTTCCCTATATATTCATTAGAAATATTTGATTATTTTGATATCAGTTATTTTAAAAACAAGCACGGGGACCCCCTTTTTAATTTTTTTATTTCAATGCTTATATAATAAGGAAACTTTCCTGAGAAAATAAAGAAAATCTATGGAAAAAAATTTTGGACTACCCATCTACCTTAAGATGCCCAAAATCTTACATTGTCTATGGAGACCATGTACCGGTATTATTTCATTTCTAATAGAGGAATTTTACTGCCTTCCTTTATGAAACCTACATCATTGATGTTTATATATTTATAAAAGTTGTAGTATAAGTTTATTTGATTTGACAAATTTAAATGATCGATAAATATAACATTAAGACAAGAATTTAATGATTAAGTCAACAATCTTTTCAATATCTCAACTTGTAGAAATTTAGAATTTAGAATTAAAGAAGACTTATTGAGCATATGCTAAAGGGGTTATATTGGTTTTATACAATGGATCTATAAAGATACATGTTGTAGCTCAATCATCATGATCATATCCCATATCAGAGTCTGAGTCATAAAGTACATTTGTATTTATCAAACATAGTATATAACTTTTACATGTATTACCATACTTCCTTGTTTTAAAAGTTGTAGTTTACTCTTTTTGTATTTTTTGTTCTCAAGTTCATTGTAAAGAAGTTCCGCAATCAAGCCTCAAGCAAAAATTTGACACAATTTGACAACAGAAATAAAAACATTTTTCAGTAAATTTTCTTAAAAAATTACCGGTAAACTGGTATCTAAGTTTCCAGAGGGGACAGCAGTATTTTTGTCATGTAGTAAAACATGTATAACTGATAATATAAAAATATAGCCTGACACTGATATAATATAATACATGTACATGTAAATATTTACACTCCTGATTATACCATATCCCTGAAAACTCCTGGAAAAACCCTTACATTTGGAGACATAAAAATAGTAGCAACCCTTAATATTAAAAAATGTCATGTTTGGGAATCAATATCGTACAGCTGAAATTTTTGACAAAATAAATTCACTTTAAAGTTATGGTTTAAACTCAACATAATTTTTAGAAATGTGTAGATAATTTGACAACTAAGTATGCCTCATGAAATACAGTGGAACCTAAAGAAGTTGTTTGTTAGTAAGATATATGTATTATGGAAATGTGAATTGATTCTTGTCTCCATCTGTTAATGGATGAAAATTACTTCATGATTTTGGAAGTATTTTGCTTTTAGTCTGAGATTTCAGGATTTCTTTTGTCTTTGTATGTGGTTTAGGGAATGGTATAAGCTGACAATTGAAAATAACGAGGGATAACAGTGAACACCTACATAAGCCGGAAATTACAATCACAGGCCACAATCTACAAGGGAACTTCACTAGAAAACACAAATGAGAGACAAAAGAAAAACATAAATAATGAAATGAATTCTGTATAGCCAGACTTGGTACCGACACTAGCAAAAAAAAGCAGTAGGAATAAACCAGTTTGTGAGTACCCAAACCTCTCCTTTATCTATCCAGTTTCCCTGTAGTATAACAAACATAGGAATAAAACCCAATACAAGATGTTCTTGTCGCTAATCTGCTGGCCAGCTACAGGATCCTACTTCTTAGTAGGATCTTCTGGTAAAACTCCCTTTTTAAAGTTGCTTTACATTAAACAAATGAAAAAAATTACACAATCTACACTGAATTATTACTTTTCTTACTACATGTATTAGTCACATCACAATTGTTTTTATAAAATGCATCAGTTGTGAAAAATTTTAACACCTTTCTTGTATAATATCATTTAGTCTTACTGTATTCCTGATCTATTATATTAGTTCTTTTGATTTTTTTTTTCAGAACATGGGCTGGTCCTGCCTGGAGTCCTGCTCAGAGTTTATCTAGTGTTCTAATATCCATACAGTCCTTATTAAATGAAAAACCATACCACAATGAACCTGGTTTTGAGTGGGTAAGTAGTACATGAAACCTTGATACCACAGCAAAGGGATTCTAGTGGTAAATATTTTGCTGCTGATGGCCGTTTCTTTACTTTCATGAAAGGTGTACATTGAAATGAAATGAAATGAAATAGACATGATAGAGTACTTAGTACATATAATACATTTTGAAAATAAGCAGAATGTCAGTAATGTAACCAGGAAATTTTTTTCACAGTTCTCTAAATAAATTTCACATCCTACAGTCTTGAATATGTAGTTGTGGGTCAAGCTATCAAATTACTCAATATTCCTTCAAAGTATTTGTGAAAGTTTTATAATTTGTGCTTCATTCCTTAATGCAAGGATAGTGAAAAATTAAACTACAGTAATATTTCCCCATTTACAGTGCTTTATTAAAATCATAGAAAATCCATACAGTTTGAAGCCAAAATTGTTGCATATTAAATTTTTTCCTATATTTTTATGCCCCCAGATCGAGGATCGGGGGCATATTGTTTGTGTCCGAAACTTTAACCTTGGCTATAACTTTTGAACTATGGAAGATAGACTTTTCATATTTGGCAAGTGTATAGGTCTTTTCAAGAGGAACATAAATATGCAAAAAAAAAAAAAAGAAATAGGTGAGGTCAGAGGTCAAGGTCACAGAGGTCAAAAATAGGTGAAATTGGCTGTTTTCACATATTTGACCGTATAATCCTTATTATTTATCATATTTAGACGGGGTTTGTTTCATACGTTATTTCTAATAAAATTGCGAAACTGTAGTATGCCGAAAAAGATTTGAGGTAGCAATTAATGTTTTTGAGAAACAAGAGGCCCAAAGGGGGTCAAATGGAAAAAAATGAATTTTTAAATTTTTTGTTGGATCTTGATGCAGTATTTTTCTGTAGGTTTCTTAAAGCATGTTTAAACAGATACATTGAAAATTTAAAATTATAACCATTTCAATAAACAAGAGTCCCAAAGGGGCTCCATCTGTTTCAGATTAAAGGGGTTGAATTGGGTATTTTTATGATAATAACAACTTTTGAACTATGTAAGATAGACTTTTAATACTTGGCAAGTGAATAGGTCTAGTCAAGAGGAACATCAATATGCAAAAAAATTAGGTCGAAGGTCAATGTCACAGAGGTCAAAAAGGGATAAAATTGGATATTTTCATATATTTTACTATAGAATCTGGGGGCATATGTAGTGTTTCACAAACACATCTTGTTTAATCTTACAAAACAACATATGTTCTTCAAAAAAATATTACGAAGTAAATTCTTGTATTTAATGAAACACTAGGAGAATTAAAGCAGTGTGCATTTTCGTAATGAATCTCAATCTAAAATTAAATCTACAAATTGTTCCTTACACTCACTGCATGGTAGACCTAACATTAGTAACAACATCCCATTCTACTTTCTGTTCTGATGACCTTTTCCAAATCCTCGGGTTTAATCCTCAGTCCAATGCTTCCAAAATTCTGGAAGCTGCAATCAAATTGGTTGATTTGAAAGGTCATCAGAACAGAAAGTAGAATGGGATGTTGTTAGATCTACCATGCAGTGAGTGTAAGGAACAATTTGTAGATATAATTTAAGTAGATTGTAATGAATCAAGACCATTTCATGGTTATTTGAGCCATATTGGATGGGGGCAAATTTTCAGGAAAGATCTAAAAATGGTTAAAAAATGCAGGAAACCATCATGGTTTCAAAACTGTTGCTCAGCAACACACACATACTTTGCTGTACTTTTTTACAATTTTCTCGTCTATGCAGAATATCTGCCCCTATCTAATATATCTGCACAAGGATGTATATTTAGAAGGATAGGAAACTGGTACGCAATCCATTTTGCAATTTAAAATTTATAGCGAGGCGTTTGGTATATATGCATTCACTTTTGAGCTATCTTCTTAAAAAGTTGTTTATGGATTTTAATAAAATCATTTTTTCTGAAAGCAGAATGATTTTTACATCCGTAGAGTAAACTTTGTTACATTATAGCAAGTAGTTTCTTTAATACACATGATTGAAATTTGTAATCAAAACATTTTCGTTGTTTTTTTTTTTTTTTCATTTCCGGTTTTCATCTGTTAAAATGCACCACTAAAGTCTTTAAAAGTAATGCATAAAATTTCACAGATTTGATATTTTCCTAAAGTTTAACATCTACTGTACTCGTAGAAAAAAAAATTGTGACCATTATTATTGTATTCTGTTGTTTTAAAGCTTTAAAGAGAGGGTCTCAAAGTGACAAAATTTCACACCTCGCAGTATATTACCAAATTGTCACGAGATGCTTACCCTTCTAAATATATGTCCTTGATCTGCAATAGCTGAAAAATGGTCTATTCAATTTAGAAACTTTTGAATTTTTACAGGAAAGAAATCCTGGTGATGCACAACGATATAATGATGTAATTCGACATGAAACTTTACGAGTAGCTGTCTGTGATATGTTGGAGAAAAGATGTCCTTGTCCTGAAAGTTTATAGTAAGTATATGGCTTCATCATTGTTTACAGTCTGACATACTCAGCTGCAATATGAAGTGTCATTATTGACATTATGTAATTTATTTCTTGATCCAGTGATAATCCTTTTTTTTTTGGTACAGTCATCCTCATGAACCAATGTTAGTCAAAAGTGTCCTGTATAGTGTATAAGAAAGGATGCACAAATTACAATAGTTTGTATTTAGAACATTGTATGTATTATAGTATTTCATTTTATAACACACATGTCAATAGCCATAGTGAGCTTTTGCCAAGATGGCCACCAGCAGGGAATTTAGTTTAACATTGAGCCCTATGGAAAAAACCTTTCCAAGGATTGTCTCCTTGCTTACTCTTTAGTGTAAAGACTTTGTTGCAAACTTGTGTTCCCATGTTATAAACAAGTTCTAAACAAAAATAGACAAATGATTAATGTGAAAAATCATTGCCATGGAATTAACTTTATACATATAATGATTCCAAAAACACACAGATTATTTCATTATTTTTTTTTGTGCTAAAGGAAGTTTATTCTTAAGAATCACATTAGTTAGTAACCTCATGTAAACTAAATCAGAATTTGTACTTGTACATTAAGTTCTCCCTATATTTACAGTGAAGTAATGGAAGCCTCATTCCTGGACTACTATGATTATTATGAATCTGTATGTAAATCTAACATGACCAAACAAGCTCAATCTATGCAGGTAAGAAAATAAATACATTGACACATAACTACACATTTTACACATCTAACATAGTTTGACTGTAATGTCACATACCACCCTCCATACCAAGTTGACTGTCAAAATGTTTTGCTTATATGAAGGCAAAGCTCCTTCACTTGTCATTTTTGTCTTGCCTGCAACGAATGTCATGAAGGCCAGACATAGCGTCCATAGATTCCGTCGTCGTCGGTGTCGCCGTTCACATTTGGTTAACCTAAATGTTAAACTTTTTTTGAACTTTAATAACTTTCTCATATCATGTTCAATATCAATGAAATTTTGACACAATATTCAGTGCAACCTCATTATTGAATCCCAAGTTGAATTTTGAATGAAAAAATTCCAATTTTTCCGTATTTTGCCATTAGTTGGACTTAGTATTTTTTTATCAAATTTTTTTTATCAAATTTTTTAGTTTGAACCATATCTCAGCACCTACATGTTAACGGATGATGATTGGTTAGTGGTTACATCTTTAGTAGTAACCAACATCCATACCAGAATTGTCACCTTGACCTTTATTTCCCGCATCAATGAATTTGGCGAAATTTTTAGCCTAGGTCCATATATCAAAGCAAAATTGGGATAAAGGAATGTAATTTTGATGTAGAATTGTTGCATATAGTCTATAGATGTGCAATAAGATTTTGGAATTTTATTCCGGTTCCAACTTTGGTATATTTCCTGAAAATGTCCAAGACTAACAATTTTTGAAATTTTTGCATACAATCAAATATTCTAGCCATTTTTTCACATGATGCATAATACAGAAAAATAAGAATCCAAAAATGTGGTTCCAGCTTTGGTAAATTTCCTGAAACTCTGAAAGACCAGTAATTTTTGTCTCGCCCGCATGCAAAGTATGATGGCGACGACGGCGGCGGCGGCGTAAACTCAAGTTATTAGCTCACCTGGCCAAAGGCCATGTGAGCTTTTGCCATCACTCGGCGTCCGTCGTCTGTCCGTCTGTCGTCCGTCCTTTAACTTTTATTCAAAGATCTTCTCCTCTAAAACTACAGGGCCAATACTAACCAAACTTGGCCTGAATCATCACCTGGGTATGCTCTTTTAAGTTTGTGATTTTTATGACCGTAGACCAAACAACATGGCTGCTGTTACTAAAAATAGAACATAGGGGTAAATTGCCTTTTTTGGCAAATTACTCAAAAATCATTACAGATATCAAAATTCTGACAGTAAGTAAAAATGATCAGCATGATGAGATCTATCTGCCCTGCAATTTTGAAGAATATCCATTTACCTGTCTTGGATTTATTGCCCCTTTTCCGTAAAAATTTCAGTTTTTCGTTACTTTAGCCTTATATATTGAAAATGGTAGAAGATAGAAGTGAAGTTTGTATAACAAAAATGGTCATCATAGTAAGATCTACATGTCCTGCAATTTTGAAGAAAATCTTACAACCCACATAGGAGTTATTGCCGCTTTTTCTTTGAATTTTCACAATTTTTTAAGGTTTTTACTTTCATTTCAAAAACTGTTTGAGATAAAGGTTAAATGTGAATTGCAAAAGTGTTGAGGTTTTCCATAACTACAATTTCTACATATGTCCAGCAGGTTCGCATCTCATCCAAAATGGCCGCCAACAGGGAAGATAGTTTAACATAAGACACTATGGGAAATGTATTCAAAGATCTTCTCCTCTGAAACCACTGAGCCAATGGGGACCAAATTTTGTCGCAGTAATCTTTGGATGGTCCCCTTTAAAGTTTGTGATTTTTATGTCCGTTCTTCATCCAAGATGGTCGCCAGCACGGGACATAGTTTAACATAGGACCCTATGGGAAATGTATTCAAAGATCTTCTTCTCTGAAACTACTAAGTCAAACTGAACCAAACTTGGTCACAATAGTCCTTTACTTTCGTACCTCATCCAAGATGGCTGCCAGCGTGGAGCACAGTTTAACATAGGGACCCTATGGGAAATGCATTCAAAGGTCTTCTCCTTTGAACCCACTGAGCCAATTGGAACCAAACATGGGTACAATAGTCTTTAGATGTTTCCCTTCAAAGTTTGTGATTTTTATGTTCATACGTCATTCAAGATGGCCGCCAGCAGGGAACATAGTTTAACATAGGGACTCTATGGGAAATGCATTCAAATGTCTTCTCCTCAGAACCTACTGAGCCAATTGGAACCAAGCTTGGTCACAATTGTTTTTGGGTGATCCCTTCCAAAGTTTGTGATTTTTAGTTTGTACCTCATCCAAGAAATGTAACATCTGGTGAACTGATTTATAGTATGAATGGGTGGTCTATTGGTGACAATGAATAAAACCAGTCACCAGGTGAGCCATACAGGCTCATGTGAGCCTCTAGTTATATAAAAGCCTTTGATGTAGGAACTTTATATTTGGTCCATAAGTAGCTTACGGCGAACCCTATCTGTCGGATCCAAAATCATGTGACCTTGACCTATATTTCTCGGTCCAGTGACCAGGTTAAGTTTTTTTGCTTAAGCCCATTTCTCTAGAAGTCAATGATCTTTGGTATATAGCTTGGTCTTGGTTAGTACATGTCCGTCTGCCATATGGCTTTTGACCTTGACCTCAATTTCACAGTCCAGTGACCAGGTTAAGTTTTTATGCCCCCGACGCTAGGCGGTCGGGGGCATTAAGGTTTACCCTGATCCGTACATCCGTCCATACATCCGTCCATATGTCCATCTTTTTGGTTTCCGGATGATAACTTGAGTATCCCGCATCGGATCAAAACCAAACTTTGTCACATGCTTACTTATCACCCAAGACAGAACCCTATTGATTTCCAGGTTGGTACCCCCAAGTTCAAGGTCACAGTTGCTAAAAATAGACAAAATGTCAATAAAATTTTGGTTTCCGGATGATAACTTGAGTATACTACATCGAATCAAAACCAAACTTGGTCACATGCTTACTTATCACCCAAGACGGAACCCTATCGATTTCCGGGTTGGTACCCCCAAGGTCAAGGTCACAGTTGCTAAAAATAGACTAAAATTTCAATAAAATTTTGGTTTCCGGATGATAACTTGAGTATACTACATAGGACCCAAAGTTAGTCACATGCTTGCTTGTCACCTAAGACAGAACCCTATCCATTTCCGGGTTGGTACCCCCAAGATCAAGGTCACAGTTGCTAAAAATAGACTAAAATTTCTATAAATTTTGGTTTCCGGATGATAACTTGAGTATACTACATCGAATCAAAACCAAACTTGATCACATGCTTACTTATCACCCAAGACGGAACCTTATCGATTTCCGGGTTGGTACCCCCAAGGTCAAGATCACAGTTGCTAAAAATAGACTAAAATTTCGATAAAATTTTGGTTTCCTGATGATAACTTGAGTATACTACATAGGATCAAATCAAACTTGGTCACATGCATGCTTGGCACCTAAGACAGAACCCTATCGATTTCCGGATTGGTACCCCCAAGGTCAAGGTCACAGTTGCTAAAAATAGACTAAAATTTCAATAAAATTTTGGTTTCCGGATGATAACTTGAGTATACTACATCAGATCAAAACCAAACTTTGTCACATGCTTACTTATCACCCAAGACGGAACCCTATCAATTTCCGGGTTGGTACCCCCAAGGTCAAGGTCACAGTTGCTAAAAATAGACTAAAATTTCAATAAATTTTGGTTTCCGGATGATAACTTGAGTATACTACATCGAATCAAAACCAAACTTGGTCACATGTTTACTTATCACCCAAGACGGAACCCTATCGATTTCCGGGTTGGTACCCCCAAGGTCAAGATCACAGTTGCTAAAAATAAACTAAAATTTCAATAAAATTTTTGTTTCCTGATGATAACTTGCGTATACTACATAGGATCAAAACCAAAGTTGGTCGCATGCTTGCTTGTCACCTAAGTCAGAACCCTATTGATTTCCAGATTGGTACCCCCAAGGTTAAGGTCACAGTTGCTAAAAATAGACTAAAATATCAATAAATTTTTGGTTTCCGAATGATAACTTGAGTATACTACATCGGATCAATACCAAACTTTGTCACGTGCTTACTTATCACCCAAGACGGAACCCTATCAATTTCCAGGTTGGTACCCCCAAGGTCAAGGTCACAGTTGCTAAAAATAGACTAAAATTTCAATAAAATTTTAGTTTCGGGATGATAAGGCCAAAAAAAAAAAATTGTGTGTTTACGGTAGTCCGACAGACCCTATTTCTTAGATGCCGACCCTAGAACTTTTTATTGATTCTCATAAAAAAAAGTTCAACGTTGTTATCAACCGACCCTATTTTGATACAGACCTCTGTAAATTGATAAGTTTACCTGGTAACATGCTTCCGAAGGTACGGAAAGTTAATAAAATAGACATTTAAACTTTTTATTTGGTTCAAAAGACATTCAAATAGACAACAATCAAGAAATATGCCAAGTTTCTTCCAAAACACAATGCAAATGGCAGGACTTCCAGTTTGTAGGATTAATTTCGGAACGGACTTGGGAATGACCCGAATTTTTTCTGGATTTCGTTGGTGATGCCTGGAGAAAAAAAAAAGATTCCCTACCTACCGACCCTAATTTTTTTCAGCACACTACAGTAAACACACATATTTTTCTTTTTGGCCTAACTTGAGTATACTACATAGGATCAAAACCAAACTTGGTCACATGCTTGCTTGTCACCTAAGACAGAACCCTATCGATTTCCGGGTTGGTACCCCCAAGGTCAAGGTCACAGTTGCTAAAAATAGACTAAAATTTCAATAAAATTTTGGTTTCCTGTTGATAACTTGAGTATACTACATCGGATCAAAATCAAACTTGGTCACATGCTTACTTATCACCCAAGACAGAACCCTATAGATTTCCGGGTGGGTACCCCCAAGGTCAAGATCACAGTTGCTAAAAATAGACTAAAATTTCAATAAAATTTTGGTTTCCGGATGATAACTTGAGTATAATATATCAGATCAAAACCAAACTTGGTCACATGCTTGCCTATCACCCAAGACAGACCTTATCAATTTCTGGGTTCTTACCCCCAAGATCAAGGTCACAGTTGCTAAAAATAGACTAAAATTTCAATAAAATTTTGGTTTCCGGATGATAACGTGAGGTTACTACATAGGATCAAAACCAAACTTAATCAAATGCTTGCCTATCACCCAAGACGGAATCCTATCAATTTCTGGGTTGGTACCCCCAAGGTCAAGGTCACAGTTGCTAAAAATAGACTAAAATTTCAATAGAATTTTGGTTTCCGGATGATAACTTGAGTACCGTATATACTCGATTATAAGTTGGAAATTTGGGAGCTAATATTCATTACCAGAGAAGGGATCCGAGTTATAAGAGTAACCAAGAACCAAGGAGGAAAGTCGAGAACGTAAAATGTCCGTTAGACACATTCAATGATGACCAAATACAGTTTGCCGGTATTCAACAATCATCTGGTTCTATTGACACATTATTTATTACTTTTAATAAAAGAAATAAGCATTTTTTAGTTGTTTTCTTACTAAATTCACGATGTTTTCATTTCAGCATCATGGAGGTACTTTATGTGTATTTACGTTTCACTATTTGTGTACTAAGTTGATTACACTAATTAACGAAAAACGACAATAACTAACACCTTTCTCCTAGAAATGTCATACCGTATCTTATGTGACATTTCCAATACTGTTTATTATTTTTTTAACTTTAATTCCATATAAAAGAAATAATTTATATTTTAATACTAATTTTAGACCGACTGTAAAAATTTTTAATATTGGAAACACATACTTTTGATCTCATTTCGTTTATCATATCTTTGGGTATTTGGTCGTACGATATAAGTAAACAAACTTCAGTTATTCCCCCTTAATACGATGTCTTGGCTAGAAACGTGAATAAGCTGCTCTTAGCACATGTAAAATGCTTCACACGCAGCATTTATCTCATGTAGAAGACATTCTTTTATTCCAATGTACGCCATTTAATAAATTATAGCGATTTCATGTTGAAGTTTTGGTTCACAACTTGACAACGATCTCCGACCGACTTATAATCGTGATCAACGCTAAATACAAAGTTTTTCTTCACGAAAAGACCTTCTGACTTATAATCGAACCGACTTATAATCGAAAATATACGGTATACTACATCGGATCAAAACCAAACTTGGTCACATGCTTACTTGTCACTGAAGACAGAACCCTATGGATTTCCAGGTTGGTAACCCCAAGGTAAAGGTCACAGTTGCTAAAAATATACTAAAATTTCAATAAAATTGGTTTTTGGATGATAACTTGAGTATACTACATCGGATAAAAACCAAACTTTGTCACGTGCTTGCTTATCACCCAATACAAAAGCCTATGGATTTCCGGAATGGTACCACCAAGGTCAAGGCCACAGTTGCTAAAAAAAACCCAAAAATTTCAATAAGATTTTGGTTTCCCAATGATTACTTGAGTATTCTGCATCTTATCAAAATCAAACTTGGTCACTTGCTTACTTATCACAACAGACATAATCCCATAGATTTTAGTGTTGATACCCCCAAGGTCAAGGTCACAGTTGCTAATAATAGATTAGTATTACATATAAGACTGTTTCTCAGATTATTTGTTGGAACTACACATTATATCAAAACCAAACCAGTTCCAGTGCCTATTTATCACAGGAGAATTATCCTTTGTTATAATTATTTGATATATTTATCGTACATAGTTATGCCTTAATTAATAATTTAAGGGTTTCGATTGCAAGGAGATGGGGGCATCCGTGTCCCATGGACACATTCTTCCATTTTTTTGCTTAAGTCTGTTTCTCAATAACTACAAGCCATAGGTCAATGATATTTGGTATATAGCTTGGTCTTGGTTAGTACATTTATATGTCAGTCTGCCATATGGCTTTTGACCTTGACCTCAATTTCACGGTCCAGTGACCAGGTTAAGTTTTTTTGCTTAAGTCTGTTTATCAATAACTACAAGCGTTTTGGTTGGTACATGTCAGTCTGCCATATGGCTTTTGACCTTGACCTCAATTTCATGGTCTAGTGAACAAAGTTGAGTGTTTCTGATGAGAATAGTTTCTTAATTACTGTAAGTGGTATGGTAATAATATTTGGCTTGTAGGTTGCTCTTGAGTAGTACATGACTGTTTAAGCGAAAAGCAGGGACGGGGGAGACATCTATTAGGGTCCACTCTTGTTTGGAATTCTTGTTTAGAAACTATTGTTTTTGGATGCATTTTAGTCAAAACAAATATTGTCAATGGTAAGATTTCAAAAATTTTGATTCCAATTTTGGTAAATTTCCTGAAACTCTCAAAGACAAGCAATTTTTGGAAATCCTTGTTAGCAACCATACCTTTTGGATAATTTTGGCCAAAGCAAATATTTTCAATGGTTAGATTTCAAAAATTTTTGATTTCAGTTTTGGTAAATTTCCTGAGACTCTCAAAGACAGATATATCTTTGCATTCTACTGAGCAACCACATTTTAATAAAGGCCAAATTATAATGACAACGGAGTGAGCAGGCGAGACACTAGGTTCTGTGGAACCTTTATGAATTATTTATATAGATAGCCCATCCAACCCATTTAAAAAAAGTACTAGAATAAATAACTTCTGAGAATGTAAAAAATGGCATCAAACATAAATGCAGAATCATTATAGCTCGTCATTATCAAGGGGAGAATATTCTAGTCAATAACACCAGGTTTTTTCTATTTTTGTAAAACATTCAAGATTTCTCCTCCTTTTGATTTTAATAAAACTGTATACCCAAAGGTCATTAAGCATAAGAGAAGGAAGTGATGAAAAAAATAGCAACCATGGTTCAAAACAACAATCTGGAAATGACTTGTTTGAAGAAATTTGACCTGTTATGTATGACAGTGACCTTTTAAGCCCAATTTTTCTTTACTATCTTTTGGCATTATTGTATATTACATTCAGACCCTATCATTTTCTTTGAAAAATTGCTAGAAAACCAAGAAAATTATTTTGCTGAGCTTATAATGTTTAAGATAACAGATTCCCTAAACAAAATAGAATGTCTGAAGTTCAAATAATTTATGCTAGAGGAATGAACAAAGGTTGAACTAGATCAAATAACAGTATATTTCAATAATATTCTCTTATTTTCAGGATCCATTTGGAGATAGAAGAAGACAGTTTGACTATCAAGGAATTCTAAAAAGACTTAGTGCAATTAAAAACAATTTGTCAGAAAAATTTAAAACAGACCAAAATTCAGATGAAGATGATTCAGACTTGGACACAGATTCCAGCACAAACAGATAACACCAGGGATCTTTCACATTCTTCTTTCACTGCTTTCAAGGGATTTTTTGAGAAATCTCAAATTCAAGCATAATATGATGCCATGGTGATGTAGTTTGGCATTCAACGAATCAGACAATCAGTTGTTAGAGTGCTAAAATGTGTTAGATCTCAGAATGGTAGTATAGTAATCCAAAACCATTTGCTGTTTAGCTTTTAGCAGAAACAGTGTTCTCTATCTGCCTCATTGTATAAAGGACAAAATAATGTTTTGCCATAAAATTTGTCACATTTTCATGGTTTGTGCTTTTCAAAGTTGAAGAATGGAAAAAAAAATTTCATCTATTAGGGGCTGTTCCATTTAAGTTTACCTTGGAGGGGTAACTCACTTATTGGATTTTTCCTTTGGGTGTGGGGGTTAAACATATATTTTTAATGCTGGGTTGGGTCATCTCTTGAAACTAAATTCAAGGGGGCATAAATAAATTATTAAAAAAAGTATCGGAATGTCTGAATACTAGCCTTTAAAACTGTTAAAAAGCTGTAGTGGGGACTGATAATCATGTCAGATTTTACAGAATGTAGGATCAGACATGTTTCATTTTGATCTTATAAAAACAATTTTTTTAACCCTGCCATTTGGTGACAGGAGCATTAAGTTTTACCCTTGTACTACATCTGTATGTCCGTCCCTACATACGTCCATTTTCGTCAAGGATTTCTCAGCTTGTGTATGCAGGAATGATGATATTTGGTCTGAAGCTTTGGTATGATGAGTTGTACCGTGTCTCCCCTTTTCAAGTCTGTCACTCATCTACTTCCTGTTTGCTGAGATATCTGTATTGCAGGGGCATCTGTGTCCCATGGACACATTTTTTTTATTTAGTGGTTGGGCACTACAATTAGCAAATTCTGGCGGTGGGGGTAGGTAATTTTTCAATTTTCTGCTGATGGTGGGTTTTGAAATAAATGGTGTTTCTCCTTTCCTATAGTTTTAAATGGAACAGCCCTATGTTATATTTTGCTTAAAAAAAATCTCTAATAGCTTTTATTGACACTTTTCCTTTTTGTAAATCATTACAGTGCACCCTCGTTTTATTGCCACTGTTGGGACCAGGTAAAACTTCGGCGAAAAGTGAGGGTGGTGATATATCATGGGAATAAATTACATCTATCTATGTAACTTTTTGGAATATGAACTTTGGAAATGTTGATGATACATGAGTTACCGCCATTTAAGAGGAGCAGTATAACGAGTATATGTCCGCTGCATTATTCTCTCTTTGTTTAAGCTCTTGCTTTTTAATTTGTGGATTAAATCAAATCCAATCATTACACTCTGTAATTGAATCAAAGTTGCTGAAATACTCAGTGTTTAACAAATTATGCAGCATCAGTGCTAATAAATATTAGCAATATGTCAACAAAATGTAGACAATATGGCTTTTAAATTATGTATTTTTGAATTTAATTGAGATTTCTTATGTAAACCTATGGCTCACTTAATGTACTGTGAAAGTACTATTGTTTGTTGGATGACAATTTTTGTTGATCTTTTGATTTGCTAAAACCACCCAATTAAGTTCCAAATGAAATGTTTTTTTTCCTTAGAGTTTTTAACCAGATTTTTCCCATTGGGAAATCCGGTTATTGAAATGATGGTGTATGGAGGTTGGGCGGGCAGGCAAGCAGCTGTCAGATCTTGTTAGCACAACTCCTCTGTAACTGTTCAACAGAATTTCATGAAACTTTGCATATAGCAAGGACATTATATGTATATGTGCATATTGTCAGGGATTTTTCATCGTGTAATTTTTCCAGGAGTTATGCCCCTTTGAACTTCAAAAATTTATAGGTGTTTTGACCATATGCTTGCAAGCACAACTCCTATGTAACTGTTCAACAGAATTTAATGAAACATTGTATGTAGCAAGGACATCATATGTAGATGTGCATGTTGTCAGAGATTTTTCATCATGCAATTTATATAGGAGTTATGCCCCTTTGAACTTAGAAATTTATAAGTGTTTTGACCATATGCTTGTAAGAGCAACTTCTCTGTAACTGAACAACAGAATTTCCCGAATCTTTATAGGTAGCAAGGACATCATATGTAAATGTGATTTTTCATCGTGCATTTTTTCCAGGAGATACGCCTCTTTGAACTTATATTTGAATTTATATGTGTTTTTGACCATATGCCTTTTATTTGACTTTTAAGTAAAGTATACCTTTTCAGTGATTTTTAAGAGTGATTGCATACACTGCACATACGGAGAGGAGGTATAAGTTAAACAGCTTTTCACATAAGTGTTATTTTGCCATTCAAATATGGTGAAGGAAATCTCGGTTTGATGTTGTATCATCATCCATTTCTTGTTATGCAAATAATTTGAAATCACAAATTTTAGTACCTTCAAAAAAGTGATACATGTATTTATGAAAATCACAAAAATTGATGATTCCCAAATAAAAGTACTTTCACAGTAGTTGAAATTAATAATGTTACAAATTATTTATATACTATTTGTTTGATAATCTATGTACATCCATCAAATAGTGTTCTCAATAAATCATGTGACTTTATATATATTGTTTCCAATTTTCTGCTGGTCAGAGAATTCAATGTGGTTTTGTTACATTTGTATATAGACATTTATGTTTGTTAAAAAACACTTTTTTCACAATTGAATAATAATACAGCCAATGAAATAATGGTATACATAGAGTTTTTCATTAGGGCCATTCCAGTAAAAAGTGTCTCTGGAGGGGCAGAACACACATGAAATTCAGGGATACCACCAACAGATTAAAATTAAGGTGAATGTCTGTGTTTATATCAAGGTGTTTTAAAATTTTACCCCTGACCAACAACATTTTGATTCCTAGCTGTTCTGCCCCTGGAGACATTTTTTTCTGGCATAGCCCTTTATATCAAATACAAATTTTGTTACATTTTATGCTGCTTGCATGGCAAGGTGACACCTAGGCATATGTCGGGCCATTCCTTAATGTTTTGTTATACAAACTTAAGTAATTTTTGGTCTATTATGCCAATACTAATGAATTATTCACTTATATTGTGTTGTTAACACATGAGAAAACATTCTTAGACTTCTTTTGCCTTAACTCATTTCTGTAAAATGGGACAAAAGGTGTCAAAATTGGTGTTATGCAAAAATGGGACAAAAGGTGTCAAAATTGGTGTTATGCACATTTAAAACTGCAAAATTTACTTGGCAGTTTTATTTTGCTATTTTGGTCTTGTGGGACGAAGTGAGAAAATAAAACTGTTCAAATATTAAATGCTTTTGGATGCTTTAGTAGCTGAAGTGGCAACCACAATTCAAGACTGTGGGATTTTGAATTTATTTTGAAAATGGTGAAAAAACAGACAGCACAAAAATTTCCAGGTTTACTGTGTGTAAATTTTACAAAATTTTGTGGAAATGGCCAATCTGTAGTACATGTATATGTAACCAGAATAAATATTAAAGATTTCTGAGTCTTTTCAAATAACATTAAAATCTGTCTTAGATTTCAAAAGCCTTTTCTTTTTTTGCGTGCATTAGGAGATGTCATTTTTAATCCGTTATATCAGGGATGATTGAGATATTGCTTTTGTATGGGTTTGAATTTATTAGATCATTTTCTTGGCAAAAGAAATTTAGCAGTGTAAAGGAACTAAGGTTTGTCTTTCAGTCTGACCGTTATTCTTCTAAGGGAAATTCTCCTGTATAGAACACTGTATGAAGTCATGTATGTGAGGTTTTTAAAAAAAGATTCTGAATTTTAATTTACTTATAAATAAACTTGCCTTGCAGATCATATTATTACATGTATGAATAGGCAGATCCAGAGAAGGTTTGGCACTGGGATTCACTTCTTTTCTTGATAATTTTTTAAATTCGCTGCAGAATTTAGGCCAAAAATACAAAAATTCCACTTTGGTTCTAGAACCCCATTTGAAGGCTGGACCCCCATTATTACACAAATTGTTAGAAGTAGGGTGTTCAGGCATGGAATAAAAAGCATATTTTAGTATTCAAAACAAACTTTGAATTCATGAATCCTTTTCTAATATATACCCACATTGTGTTCTGATTATTTCACAATTTCTTCCAATTATCATCTTTTCATTATGAATTACAGTGCCTAAATAGGCTAAAAAATAATAATAGCTCTTCAGGATATTCCTCATCCAGTGTTCTCTTAAAATAATTTTCTTTTGTGTCTAAGAAATCTTTAGAAAGGTGTGGTACCCGTCATCCTTTAACTTAATCCTCTGAAACTGCTGTGCCAGTATGAACCAACCTTTGCAATGGGATGTAGTTTCTTACTTTTGATTGATTAATCTGAGGACCAAACAACATGCATGGCTTTTATTATTAAAAATAGAACATGGGGTAAATGGCTCCTTTTTTTGCGAATAATTCAAAAACATCGCTGATTTAAAAAATCTCATGCAGAGTGAAAATAACAAGAATTATCAACCATCGCAAATTCAGATAATGGAGTTATTGCATTTTATATATAAGACCTAAATATACTTATCTTTGGCTTTATATTATAAGCAGTAGACAATAGAGAGTAAATTGATAATACAGAAATGTTCAACTTGTCAAGATCTGCATACCATGCAATTTTGAAGAAACTTGAAACTTTGAAACTTTTTATTTCACTGAAGGCCCCACATGAGGCATAATAGTACAACATTACACATGTAAAATATGGAACAAACACATATACATATAAGAATTAGTACATGCAGTTGGAAGTAGATAATGCAAATTACTAGTTATTAATTTTACAAAATTTTGCCAATCCAATAATAGAGAAAAGAAGGGAAACGGGGAATGTGTCAAGGAGACAACGACCCAAAGGGGAGTAATAACAACTCAAAGCCACCATAATATCTTCAATGAACGTACATATTTATCTTGACTATTCATTATCTCAGAAAAACTAACAATGTTTCTGTTATTATATATATGAACTGGTATAAATTTATATCTTTCAGAACAGAAAAAAGTAAAGTTAAACAAATAGTGAAACTCATCACCTATTTCTTCCTTTTTACATAAATCACAAATTCGTTTAGATCTATCTATACTAAAAAATCTACCAGCTTCAATTGGCAATTTATGACTACCACATCTAAACTTGATAAGACTATATAATAAATCTGGTGGAAGAAATCTGATGAGCTGTATAGGAGTTACCGGTACTGCCCTTTTATTGATTTTTTGTAGCACATCATTTAAGTAATGTTTTGTTATTGTACATACAAATGAAAAATTGAGGATATGTTATATATATATTGTTAATACTGAAACATAATTGGTTATTACTTTCTAGCTGTATGTAGCTTATTTTTATATGATTATGTTGAACAATAAGAGCAATAAAATAGAACATCATATCTGGTTTTGTTGAAATTGGCATATACCCTGTACATTTCTCCAAAACTTTTGAAAATTTAACAGATTCAAAGATGATTCTTTGAGCAATTTATCAAAAATGGCTTCAGATATTTTTCATAGTTAAATTGTCAAAAGACAACCAATACTTGAATCTTGAACATTTTAAATTAATTCAGCTACATGAAATTATGATCGTCCACAATTCCATGATGGGAGACCAACCATATTTTAGAACAAGATGCGTACAAGAGTCTGCATCTCCATTTGGAGGGTGATATTGTAAATATGATTAGCAAATTTAGCAAATTTATGTATTTTTATGCCCCTGCGATGAAATGTCGGGGGGGGTATTGTTTAAGCCTCATCTGTCCATCCATACGTATGTCTGTCTGTTGGTCTCGTATTTGATAAGCTGCTACTCTGGATAACTCCTCCAACAATATTAATGCAACATTTATCATTTTACTTTGCATAGTTATCAGGCATAGATTGTCATGGTTTAGATTTTGGCCAAAATTTGTGATTATTAGGGGTAGTTGAACTTAAATAGCCATTTTATTGAAATGTGTGTCATTGTATCGTTATTCTGGACAACTCCTCCCACAATATAAAAGCTACATTTAGTTTCCTTTGCACAGTGATAGAATGGATTGAAGATGTGCATATTGTCATGGTTAAGATTTTTGCCAAAATTTGTGATTGTGAGTAGTTGAACTTGGCCATTTATCAAAATGTGCAGTCTTGAACTGTTCTGCCAGACAACTCCTCCCACAATATTAAAGCTACATTTATTCTACTTTGAAAGGTGATTAGGCATGGGTTGAAGACATGCATATTGTCATGGATAAGATTTGGCCAAAATTTGTAATTGCAAGGTGTAGTTGAACTTGGCCATTTTATTATACTCCGGCTTTAGCGGGCAGTATATAGTGATCATAGTGACTTTTCATTAGTTCCTTTGTCCCGTCCGTCCGTCCGTCTGCCTGTCTGTTTGTTCGTTATTCCGTCTGCTGTAGGGTACACACTTTGTGGGGACAACTCCTCCTAGACCACTTGGTGAAATTTGATGAAACTTTGACAGAATGTTCAGTACACATTGCCATTGTGCACCATCTATTTAAAATTTTGATTTGATTTTTTTTTCTTTTGTTGGGGGGGGGG